>JAOCPS010085345.1:0-15887 GCA_025505425.1 Graphium colonna | reverse complement strand
ATCAATCATATTTGATGACAATGAGAGATATAGTTAGAAATAGGTAAATATGTATAAATCATTATTGAATTATTATGAACATAATATACAATAATATTTTTTTATGCACATAATATTTTTTTTTTTAAATTGAAGTAAATAATGGTTGTAAGATTTAATTAGAAATTTCCTTAGTTTCATGATATTTCAATTTATTGTTTGTTTATGTCACAACATAAACTATCTATTAAAATTTATTACAAAATGTGTTAGCAATATTATCACTTAATAGATGTGCGTTGCATTATTATCCATCTGAAGTAAATATCGATTTTTTCTTCTTAAGCTGGGCTATTTTATAACATAATTCAAACATGATTTAGTATTTTTATAATAAATACAACGGAGAATTCATAGACAAATTAAGAAGCAATAATTACCATTTTGAATATGCAAATATAATAAATTATATAATTCTAATCTGCAAATTTCTTAATCCTTCGGCTAAGTTATGGCTAAGTAATCACACAGAATGGGGCTTAAGTAAATACCAGTCTTATGAACGGTAATAAGTGTATAAGTGGCGTTCATTTTATGTAATGTTTGTACATGAGACATAATTTAATTAAGCTATATAAGCTTCAACCACTTACAAATGGGAAGGAAGTTATTTGGACGTAAAGCGTGTTAAGGATAAACCTGTTCAAAGGAGAACAGTATGTAATATCTGAAAGAACAAATACTGAAGTAAAATTCAGTACTAAAACTAAAGTTTATGTGGTTAGGAATGTCGCTGTATTTTAAATTATAGCACTAACGTACTTTTCAACCATCACGTTAATGCACCTTTTGACTATACTATGGAGGACTAAGTTCATTACAAAAATTTCCCTTTAATTTGAAACACCTTATAATTCTTTAAAATAAATATAAAAATAAAACGTTGATAAAAAAGGCAAAACATCAAGTGTGTTATTAAAAAAGTATTATTCAACGGCAACCAGTTGATTAAAAAAATGTGCTGGATTTGGCACTATTAGCCTTTTGTGTCACAGTTTTTGAAAAAATCACTTGCTTTAACCTAGTTACTATTTATCAGCGCATATGTACACTATCTAAAGCTTCTAAAGCAAGCTGAAGCGAGATTGAAAAGAGATATAGGGAATAAGTATATTTTAGTTAAAATAGTGACATTACAAGTTTATTTATACAGAAAATTACAAAAACTGACATCAAACGCCTTAAAAGTGTTCTTTTAGAAACATATCTTCTTTGTTATTATAATTTTAATAACAAACTAGTAATCGGATTTCTATAAAAAAGTGGAACTATTGTGAAAGTGTACTCTATTAGGTAAAAAATATTTTTTCGAATTAGTTTATAAGTTGCGGAGATATGTGCGAACGTTCTTAAATTTTGTTATTTTTATTTAAAAAACAAACTTATTAACCAATTTTTTGAAAATTTTATGGAGCTATTCATGAACCATGATCTATCATATAAAAAAATAATTTTTGAAATTGGTTCATAAATGACGGACATACGCGCAAATATATAAAATTTCAATTTTGATTTAAAAGAAAAACTACTTTCGCACATATCTCTGCGAGCATTCCTAAAGTTTGTTATTTTTATTTAAAAAATAAAGTAATGAATCTTGTTTTATAAATGACAGTGATACACGCAAATATACATGAAATCAACCTTTTTATTTTGATAAAAGAAAACTATTGCACGGAATTTCCTGAAAAATTTATGAGACTATTCCGAAAGAATACCCTGTAAGAAAAACAAACAGAATTTTTAAAATCGTTTTATAATTAAAGGTGATGTGCGCGAACATATATAAAATATAGAAACATTAAAATTGAGAATCTTCCTCTTTTCTACATATTAAATGGTATTGTCTAACGTGCACATGTGGATAAGAAATAATAACAGATGTACTAGATACGTCAGAATAAATCAGTCCATATTTATTATATATAAAGCTTTTAAATCATACTGAACCAATCGAAATCGATTAAAGATATAGGAAATAAGGTTACTCGAATCGAATCCCGCCACTCGACTTTTGTCGTGAACTATATCCCCCAACCTTTATTGGATTGGTTAATAACTATTAGTGAATTTCACAATTTAAAATAATAACATTAAAATTTACAATCAAATTATTAATTTTTATTTAGTACTATGATTAATATTACCGTTTTTTAACAACCGCTTTGCGAAGTTATAAAATAAAATTAAAGATAAAGTAATTCAGGAAGGCTTTATCATACATATGTCTTATATCTACAAAATATAAGTTAATTAATAGAATCAGGCGTTACTTTGCGGAAATCCATTGTATACAATTCTATACGACCATTTAATTAGCAATATTCCGCGAAAAAAAAATATTGCTAATTAAATGGTGTTATAGAATTGTATAAATATAAGTTGTTTGTTTTAAAATTGATTAAAAATGTTTCGATATTGATTAAATATGTTTTAAGACTCGCTCTCTATCATATAAAATAATGTGTATTTTATAATAATACAAATTTTATTTGATTACTAGGTGGCGCAGTTGCTGTACTCTTGGCCTCAGCATGGCAGGTTGGCATTAGTCCTGGAATGTATAATTTGTTTAGGTATAAGAATTTAGACATTTCTTATAAATATTATTTATACATAACAAATTTGTAAATAAAACCCCAGCTGACCAAATTACAGCCAAGGCGACCAATCAACTCCAGTGAATTGTGGAGATATTGTGCACAAATGTATGCAAATACAGGTGCACCTTCTGTTCCTTTACTCCATAGCTCGATGGGACAGATAACTGACTCAACTGGAGAGAGACCAGGCCCAGCACCGACTTTTTACATGGCCATCCGAAACATGGATCTTATTTATTTACAGGCAATCGGGTGATCAAGTTCTTCGGTTTGCAAATTAAGGGCCAACACCACTAGGCTAGGGAGGCGGTTATTTGTAACTAATTAAAATATGTCGAGATGGTAACTAGAAATATGTTTTTACGTATTAATACCAACAATATCTCACAGGCGTTTATTTAACTTTGAACGTTAGCTGGTTTCTCTGCATAACGTCATTTCAATTTATCTAGTCGAGATTAATCTTATCTCGATAGTTCTCGAATCGCCACTATAAAGCTGTTCATACGGCAATGTTGAAATCGTTTGATCTTATTGTAACAATAAACAACAGCTGCTAGCCAAACGGAGGTTAGGGGCTCGTCATTAAAAGCTCATCCTGTTCCTTATATACGTCGTCGCCGGCAAATTTGTGCAACCAATTGCAGAGTCCAGGCGAGCGTGTAGCAAATGACTGCCTACGAACATTCAACTCTATGTGATATACCATTTAAGAAAATTTACGGTACACTTATGCAAAACGAAAAACGTTTTTTTTAAAGCAGCGCTACCAGAAATAAGACTAAAATATTTTTAAAAAAAAACTAACACAATGGAATAAACGGTTCTTAACGCGTTAAGGAAAACTTGTCAGCCATGGGTTTTTACAACAAAGGCAACTAAATTGTGGTTGTACGAATGAATTCGGCTTGATAAATGAAATACGTTACAGTTCATAATAAATTACAAACACAAAGGTAGAATTAATATTATTTGTCTTTAATATTAAACAGTAAACATAAACATACAACATAATATATTTTAAGCGGTTAAGTAAGATAGGACTAAAATACAAATTCACTAATAAACGGTAGGAAAAGCCGTCACTCACCACCTCTATGGAAATATTGAGATATTGTTTTTATATAAAAGTAAAAAAAAACCTACCACAAAAATAGGCACTGTGATTTATTGGCTAGTATTACAGCCAATTAGTTTGAATTTTTTTTAAAAATGAATGCCATGGAAGACATATACTAACAATTTTTGATCCCTATAAATAAGAGAAGAAAAGACTATTAGAGTAAATGAAATCATAGTGAATTTGCGCAGACTTGTTCGCTATTGTATTTCTTGATCTAATGCAGGAATGGTTTCTAGTTTTTTGCTATCGTTAGCCGAAATACGATCAGGGTATTAATATTAGCATTTTGACAAGTTTAAAATACGTTGATGTCAAACATTCAAACACAGAACTGACAATTTGAAGGATTAACTTGCTTACAAGTCTCTTAGTTACAAGTAAGGTAGCATTTGCATATCACATTTGCTTAATTACTTTATCTCATTTCTGTTTTAATAAGTTTCTGCTGTATATTGCTCCACAGTATCCTCCTTTAGCGTCCTCTGTCATGTACATAACTTGTGAGCAATATTCACGGTTTTTATGTTGTTTGGTTATATTTGTACTATGTGTTAGATATAAGAACATAAAAATTTATTTATAAAATAACTAGGCAAAGTAAATGACGTCAGTTACTGCTAATAATAATATACCGAAAACAATTCACGGTGTGTATATATTACTAAGCAGTTACAGCACCATTCCAGACAAGTAAGTTCATTTTGTTATCACAATTAAAAATGTCTTAAAATTTGTAGATGCAATATCATTTCAATTGCTAGTAGCTGCAGTTAAAACCATTCTGAAGGCTGCTCATGTCAAATTGTCGAGGACTACCAGCCAATTCCTCTTTGGCCTGCCAATGAGGAATTTAGGTGGCAAAGCCTTAAGGAGGCACTTCAAATCTGTGGTTTAGAAAATGGCCAGAGAGGTAGCGGGCGCAGTTAGAGAGCTGTATTTGACTATCAGGTTGACTGAATGAAGGGAGATTATTGAGCCCTCATTTAGGTCAGAAGAGCTCTCAAAGAAGGTAGTTTTAACTTAGAGATGGACAAGCAGCGCAATCGGGAATTGCATGGCATAGTACCACCATCAATGAATTATGTGTACACACACCTGAGACATGACATGTTCGCAAAGGTAAAACTCCTTGTTAATGATCTTGAACCTAATAGATGGACGATAGAGGATCATTTAGGTAGACCACTGATGGATAAACATCTTGTGTTAAGCACAAGATGTTTATCCATCAGTGGTCTACCTAGGAAGCGTTAATACTGCCAACAGCCAGACAGTGAGAATAACGACTTCATTTAAGATCGAAGTTACCTGATAGGAAGCGGGTAATCCTTCTACATGAAGTGAAAGCTATCGTTCTGCGTCTCAAACACGAAGCTTGTGACGAAAATCAAGTCTCAAGAAGGCCGAGGACTAGATGGTTACTAGAAGAACTGTTGGATAAGAAAACTTCCACTTAGTAATGTGAGAACTATCCTACTATCTCTTTAAAATACCATGCAAATAAAGTCCTTTTACTAAATAATAGGTCTAAAAATTTCATAAGCGATCAAATTGCACAGGAGCAGGTATGTTTTGTCAGACTTTGAGGTACACATGAGCAGATACTTAAAATCAAGAAGCGTATAGAAAAAGCCTGAGTGTCAGTGAAAAGTCGGACATACGACGGCCATATGCTTCATTGATTATGAGAAGGACACCTCAATAATAATATAAGGTTTGCAGATAATACTATCATTATAGGCCCTAACATAATGGAACAAGCTGAGTTTCTGCAAATAATTCAAAATTTGGGTAAACAAATTGGGGTAAACGGGCACATTATAGCGTGAGGAAAAAATCTCCGAACTAGATACCGTGTAAAAAGTTGCCTGTCTGCGACCTTATGTGGTCGTGGACGGTGACTTTAAAAAAAGCTCTAAGAAGAGCCTACATCGCGACGGTATCGGAAAAGTGGTTAGAGAAAACCTGGACAAATAGAGGTAAACCAAAGGTGATCAGAACCCCGATCTTCTCTATATTTCTATACGCATCAGAAAACTGAACTGAAAGCACGCATTCAAAGCAAGATTGGTGCGTTCGTAATGTGATGCTGGCGCAAAATGCGTCGATGCTCACAAATTTGAAAATCGAATGGTAACGGTCGATCAGTTCCCAACATTATGCAGTACTTGGTCATGTGGTTAGACGCGAGTCACGTTATTTTAAAAGCTCATTGTGGTTGGCCAGGTAGAAGGTAAAAGGGGCCACGCAAGTGCATCTACCCTACCCGATGGACCAATGTCGTGAAAGAAGCCAGCAAGAAATTTCTACAGGCTACTCCGTGTGGAGTGGCGAGTTTTAGTACGTAACATAACGACTTCAAATGGTCATGATAACAGTAGAACTTTGAAGGATTCACCGTGTTACATTAAATTTAAGGTTAAGGTGTGAAGTTCCTATTCAATAGAATACAAAAGAGCAGATAGTTCAGAAATTGGATAGAAGTGGTTGGGGTTGAGTCAGGATTTGAAGGTAAAAGGAATAGGAAAATAATACGTTAAGAATGATCGTTCAGCAGCCTCATACTTACTTATACAAGTCAGGCATACTTTATTTTATGATGACAATGTAAAGGGCGGTGATATTTCCCTGGCCAAACGTGACCATAGAAGTGCAACAAAAGCTGTAAACATATGTTATGCACTATCACCGCATTTGTCACGGGTTCTATCAGCTTCAGTCATTTGACATTTCATACTTGTAGTTGATCATGACAATGAAAGGAAAATATTGCAAAATTTTATTTAAACTATAAAATGAACAGATAAATTTTATTTCTGGAAACAAAACACATAAAGAAGTTAAATTATATCACCTAAATTACATTTCGGACTACATGATTGCCGCGGTTTCATCTGTTTTATCATTATCTGTAGGCGGTTAAGGGACGTAGCGTTATGTGTTTACTTGTCAATTCGTCTGCAATAGCAAATTTAATTTTTCAACTGTCTCAGTTATTTCGAGTGATTAAAAAGTTAGTTATCAATGTCCAGAATTACTTTAAAGGTCTGAAAGCGGTTTCTTCATTACGGGTAGGATTGAGTTGTTTAATGTCCTAGTAACACTGGTCAATCTTGCATACCATCAATTTGTATATTATTTTTTAGTCTAATCTACGCAGTAACTATCTTTTGCATCTTTAGTGCTTATAGTTATGTGCTTATTTCTTGAATCGATTTTATTTATAATGGGATCCAAAGCAGATGGTAGCACTCAAACATATTCCCTATTGAAATTTGGATGTTTCTAAATTTCAATAGCCTCACGAATAATTCTTGGCAGAAACCGGTGTTCTTTTCTGAGGAATTTTGTCCTATCAAATCTGATGTTATACTGGGACCTTTTCAGAGTATGTTGACAAACTCTAGACTTATTGGTTTTTTTATTTCTTTATATCAGCTATGTGTTCCTTCACCCGGGTTTTTATAGCTCTCTTTGTTTGTCCTACATAAGAGACACCACATTTACAATCAAGCTTGTACACTCCCGAAACTTGTAGATGGAGGTTGCACTTAACAGGTAGTAAAAATTGACTTATTTTCTTCAGCGGCTTATAAAATACCGTCCGAAAAAAATACCTTTCGAACAAATTATCTGTAGTGTGGAGGACTGTTTCTTCAAAAATAACATAGGTAAGGATAATTTAGAATGCATACGCCAGGACATTTCGACTATGTTAAGACGGTGTTCTGCCCCGCGACGTAATCTTAAAAATTCAAACATAGAACTGATAATTTGAAGGATTAACTTCCTTACAAGTCATTTAGTTACAAGTAATGTAGCATTTGCATATCATATTTACTTAATTACTTTGTCTCATTTCTATTTAAAAAAAATTCCGCTGTATTTTGCTTCACAGTATTACCTCCATTAGCGTCCTCCGTCATGTACAAATAAAATGTGAGCGATATTCACGGTTTTTATTCTGTTTGGTTATATTTGTACTATGTGTTAGATATAAGAATATAAAACTTTATTTTTAAAATGACTAGGCAAAGTAAATGACGTCAGTTACTACTTACAATAAAAGACCAAAAAAATCACGGTGTGTTTATATTACTGAGCAGTGACAGCACCAACCCAGACAAGTAATTTTATTTTGTTATCACAATTACTGCAAACAACAGAATACCGTTTTTAATAAGAAACGTCTGAAAATTTTCAGATGTAATATTATTCCAATTGCTCTTGTAAAATTGTCAAGGACTACCAGCTAATTCCTCTTTGGCCTGCCAATGAGGAATTGAGGCGGCGAAGCTTTAGGGAGATGAAAATAGACACTTTTGATTCGTCGCAAGCTCAATGGAAGGCCCTTAAATCTGTGGCTTAGAAAATGGCCAGAGTGGTAGCGGGCGCAGTTAGAGAGCTGTACCCCAAGGTTGACTGGATGAAGGGAGATTCATTAGCGCTTATTAAGGTCAGAAGAGCTCTCAAAGATAATAGTTTTAACTTAGAGATAGACAAGCAGCGTAATCGAGAATTGCAGGGTATAGGTTCAGAGGTTATGCAGAAAAGATAAAAATGCCATCATCAATGAATTATGTCAATACTTAGAAAAAGCAGTAAACTATGCACACACCTGAGACATAACATGTTCGCAAAGGTGAAACTCCTTGATCTTGAACCTAGTACATGGATGATATTGGATCATCTAGGTAGACCACTGATGGATAAACATCTTGTGCTTAAGAGTTGGCGTCCATACTACCAACAGCCAGTAAGACAGTGAGAATAACGGGTCATCCTTCTGCATAGATTAAAAACTATCGTACTGCGTCTGAAACACGAAGCTTGGAACGAAGATCAAGTCTCTACACAAAAACTCAAGTGGTTGAATCTACAAGATACCTATGTATGTCTGAAAGTTTGGGTAATTGGCCAACGGGCTGAGTACTAGATGGAGTCACTAGGGGAACTGCTGCATAAAAAAGTTCCACGAAGTAATGCGAGAACTATCCTACTATCTCTGTAACACACCATGCGAATAAATTCCTTTTGCTCAATAATAGGTCCAAAAATTTCATAAGCACACAGATTGCACAGAAGCAGGTGGGTTTCATCAGAGTAAGAGGTACATATGAGCAGATACTTAAAATCAAGCAGCTTATTAAAAAGGTCTGGGAGTTGAACAAACCGATGGCCATATGTTTTATTGATTATAATAAGGACTCAATAATAATATAAGCTTTGCAGATAATACTACTATTATGGGCCCTGACATAATGAAACAAGCTGAGTTTCTGCAAATAGTTCAAAAAGTGAGCGTGGATTATGGCTTTCATATCAATTGGGGTAAACGGGCACGTTATAACGTGAGGAAAAATTATCCGAACTCGATACCGTGTAAAAAGTTGCCTGTTTGGAATCTTACGTGGTCGTGGACGGCGACAGTAAAAAAAGCTCTGAGAAGAGCCCAAATTGCGACGGCAACGGAAACACGGTTAAAAAAAACGTAAGAGCACCAACCCAATGGACCAAAGTCGTGAAAGAAGCGAACAAGAAATGTATACAGGCAGCAAAGCAGAAGACGGAAAACCGTGTGGAGTGGCGAGCTTTAGTACGTAACGTAACGACTTCAAATGGTTACTATAACAGTAGAACTTTGAAAGATTTACCCTGTTACAATTAGATTAGGGTTAAGGTGTGAAGTTCTATTTCTATGGAAGGCAAAAGAGCAGATAGTTCAGAATTTGGATAGAAGTGGTTGCGAATGAGTCATGATTTGAAGGTAAAAGGAATAGAAAAATAATACGTTAAGGATGGTCGTCCAGCAGCCTCATACTGCCTTGTACCAGTCATGCATACTTTATTTTATGCTGACTATGTAAAGGGCGGTGATACTTCTCTGGCCAAACGTAACCATAGAAGTGCAACAAAAGCTGTAAAGATATGTTATGCACCTTATCTTCTTAAAGATATCACCGCAGTTGTCGCGGGTTCTATCAGTTTCAGCCTTATGACATTTCATACTTGTAGATAATCATGAAAATGAAAGGAAAATATTACTTATTTTTATTTTACCTATAAAATGAATAGATAAATTCTGGAAATAAAACACATACAACAGTTAAATTATATTACCTAAATTACA
This sequence comes from Graphium colonna, assembly GCA_025505425.1. NCBI lineage: Eukaryota > Metazoa > Arthropoda > Insecta > Lepidoptera > Papilionidae > Graphium > Graphium colonna. The sequence continues at coordinate 5,992 of JAOCPS010085345.1, read as the reverse complement.
TTTTGGACTACATGGTTGCCGCGGTTTCATCTGTTTTATCATTATCTGTAGGCGTTATGTGTTTACTTGTCAATTTGTCTGCCATATCCAATTTAATTTTCCAATGTCCAATGGGATCACCTATAATGTAAAACTGTGGAAACATTTCCCAGAATATTCTGCTTAATAATACGGAAAGCCGTAAATTCTCTATTTCCGCTGGTCACTTCTATATATTGATTATTTTTTAAATAATTGTTTCTTTTCTTAAATAATTGTTGTTTTGTTTCTAAGACTTACGCGAATATTAGATATTTTTAAATTAAACAACCTTAATCGAAAGCAAATGATAGCACCCAAACATCTTCCCTACAGAAATTAGGATATTTTTTAATTTCAATAGCCTCACGAATAGAAAGCGGTGTTCTTCTGTGAGGATTTTTGGCCTATCAAGTCTGATGTAATGATTGGACCCTTTCAGAGTATGTTGACAGACTTTAAACTTATTTTGTTTATTATTTCTTTATACCAGCTATACAGATAGCCTTGATGAAGGAACAGTCCTTTACCCGGGTTTTTATAGCTGTCTTTGTTTGGCTTACATAGAAGAGATCACATTCACAATCAAGCTCGTATACTCCTGGATCTTGTAGAGGGATGTTGCACTTGACAGGTGGTAAAAGTTTACTTACTTTCTTCAGCAGCTTATAAAATGTTTTGATAGAGGCTCGCTTCAATATAAAGCAAGTCAAAGTTTTGTCAGTGACTTCTCTTAAATATGGTAAGACAGCAGGAACTCGCTGTGGCTGGCTTCACACGGTCACTGTGACGTTGGTGTGGTTCTAGGAGCTTGTTGTCGCGCAAAACCTGCTTGACATATTGTAGTTCAACAGCCAGATGTTGCTCGTCAAAGATCTCACGTGCTCCCTGAAACAAAGATTTGCCCACGGTAGATAACTGTGAAGGATCATGGTGACTACCACTTAAATATCGGTTTGTATGGGTTAGTTTCCTATGTACAGTGTGGCTCAATTTGTTGTTGGCATTGTGGCTTACTAAAACAAAGAACTTTACGAATTTAATTGCGGTTTATTTTTAATTTAACCACCCGACGTTCCCAACCCTTTGCAGAGTTCATGCTAACGTTTATCATTAAGATGTTTGATGTCCTTGTGTCACTTGCCAATCCTTCATACCATCAGCTTAAATATTAATGTTTGGTCCGATCTACGCAGTATCTACTTGCAGTAGCTTTAGGTCTAGCAGTGTTGTGGGTATGTCTTAAATATATTTTATTTAGAATGGGATCCAAAGCAGATAGTAGCACTCAACCTTCCTCTCTATTGAAATTTCATGTTTCTTAAATTCAATAGCCTCACCAAGAAAGGCTATCTGTAAGGCTACGTCCCAGATGGTCAAATGAAAGTCTAGAATGTCTTTGGGTAATAGTAAACCTCAAGGAGCTGAGGATTTATCAAAACCTCCACATATGCGCTATTTATCTTGCACCGGACATCAATTTACCACAATAATTATAAAATTTTACTGCATTATTATCTTTCGTTATGTTACCATTCCCTGATGATTTGTTCCTCGTAAGACGCGATTTTATTCTTTTTTGCGTTTGATTGTCATCTGAAGGCCCCATACTAATAACGAAGGGTTTATCTGATTAACAAAACTCAGTACAGACACTCATAAATCAAATTAGTATTCGTGGTCTCCAACAACACAATATTAATATAAATCTTTATACTAATATTATTGACCTTATTTTTACTAATTTTCCTAGAGTTGTTAAGAAATCACTAAAATACCTGGTACAAGAGAATATTTTTCTTCCAATTCTTGAAATTTACATTGCATATGTAATAATACCCTGCATATGTTATAAGAGCCAGTCCAGACTTTCATTTCAAAAAAGCAGATTATGAGACTGAAAAAATATATGTTAGCAGAAGACTGGAAAACTTTTCTTCGTATGAGATCATGAAGGCACTATTTCTTGTTTTTATAGTATTCTATACAACATAATTGACAAATTTGTTCCATGTGCTAGACAAATAAATACTATATTCTAATTTAAAAGAGGATTATCGATTTAAATACAGTGTTAATGAATGAAAAAAAAATTAATAAAAATATGAACGAAATAATTAAACATTTGTTATTTTTGACATTCTTTTATTAGTGATGTTATTTTTATTCAGGTAATATAGTCAATTTTGTTCAGGTGATAACTGCTGCTAACAGGAATATTTAATCCGACCACCTCCGTAACCTAATGGTCCATTGCTTTGTGAACCGAATATCGTGGATTTGAAAACACTACACACATAATAAACCGTAATCAGGACAAAACATAAATATATACAAATTATTACACTACTGTGAAAACCATATGAATTAAATGTCTGTTGATATGATGACTGACTTCAGGATTTCAGAAGCGATTGTCACTATCAACCCTTTTTTGTAGCTTGTTAGGTAAAGCTGAGTCAGATAATAGGGGTGCTACTGACGTTCCTTCTCTCCCAAAATGGATCGGAAGGAACAAAGAGGCCAGGTCCTTTAATTATTCGTATGTTCATTGAATTCCAGTTTTAGATATCTATAACTGATTAGAAGTTTGGCATAAAGAATTACTGGAGCAACTAGCCCCAAAAAATCAAACAAGCGGTATAACACACACACTCCTCGTTTGTCTTCTTTTCCATAAAAACGACAAAAAATGTTTTAATTTTAAATTTAAATTATATATTAATAATTATAAATCTACATAATTGAAAAATTTGAGCACAGAATATTTGAAAAATTTGAGCACAGAATATTAACAATATTTCAAATGACATTTCTTCTTCGATGTGAGATAATGTTTCAATTTTCAGAACTTATTTAAAATTTTCTTAACAAATATATTATATAAAAATATTGCATGCGCTAAACAATATAAAAACACATTGTTTAGCCCTTTCTGCATTCTTATTTAGTGTAGGATTTAAGCACTTTTAAAACCAAACTTGTACGGGTAGGTACCACCACAAAATAAAGTATGTATATTGTATATACTAAAGTATGTATAATATATATTGTATATACTATATAAACGATATTAAATGACAGAGTACGTAACCTGATTGTCATCATAGTTATGTAAGAAAAATAGAGGCACAGTTTTTGACCAAATTTTACAGGGAATGTCTAATCCATCTCTATTTTCGCAGCGATATTTTTGGAGTATTACAGATTGACAGAATTTTCTCATTTCATATCCTCATTTCTTATAGACTTCGGCCAAAAGACGTGGGAGATCGACAACATGGTCATAATGGCACTTGCAGTTTGTGTCTCAGCCCTTTTATTATTATCCATATGTCAGAGTCCAAAAATAGGAAGGTTAACTTATTGTCTATATAGCTCTACTGGATAAAAGTAATAACGTAACTTTTAAACAAACATAAATATCCATAGAGAAATCAGAAGATGGAGGGCTCATTAATAGCCAGTTTTGGGTGGTACACATATTATGAGAAACCTTAATGTGTATCTTATATAAGTTTCAGAAGAGTTCTGTGATTTCGATTATTCTGGAAAATTGTCATTTATTGTAATAATATTTCATGTTATTGCTAGAGTTTTTGAATGTTAGTGAGTACTTAACTGATACGTGGGAATAAATGAATATCTGGGAATCTAAAAGACTACATAAGTATGTTAAAATTTTCTAAAAAGTTTTGCTTCAACTTTAAAAATAAATATCCACATATGACAGTGAGTTGTAAATTTGCATTTATAACTTTTATGTGCCTTCATTTTAATTTTATTGGGCGACCTTTTCTTTAGGAAATTCTAATGAAATAAGATGGGATAAAATTGCTTTCGCCTTTGATTGGGTCATGGTTGAATATTTTGAATTATATTAGAAAACACATATGACAAAAATAATGCCTAGCGGATAAGTATATTATATTTTAATATTAAAGGGCAAATATTTTTTGACAATATCGTATTATGAATTGCACATGTCAGTACATAATTTCTTTATTCTTTATTTTATTTAATAACAATACTGTAACAAAAAAATTAAAATAAAGAATATTATTTTAGTTATCAAGAAGAGAAAAAATAAAAAATGCAAAAAATTAAATAATAATCAATCGCAAATCAAATTCTAGGAGTGTAAATAGGTGTACAAAATAAATACTGTGACAATCTAAAATAAGTAAAAATAATTATAGTTCTTCAATAAAAGTAAATAACACATATGAATTCAGCGTTACGCAATTTACATAACAATTGTGCAATTTGCTTACAGTGCAGTGAAACTTTGTTCATTATTAGGACAAAGAATACAGCGTAGAGCCGCCACGACGCTTTGACAAAGAATAAAACTCAGAAAGGGAACGGTCTTTGAGAGTTATGGGGAGATCATAAAAAAACATTTTTTCTTTTATTCTATTTACACCTATTTTCTTTGCATCATGAAGTGTTCAGACTTGCTTTGTGTGAAGTGCTTGAAAGTTAAAAAAAGCATAATTTAAAAAAGCACCCTACCTTCTTGCGAAAAAAATTCTGCTCATCATGCGTAATTGTATCATCAATCCGACCAAAAAAAAATTGGAAGTGCCTTGATTGTTCTGAATTACCTGAAGTACGAAATGTTACCAAACGAAGGAAAGCTAACATCTCCGCTATAACAGAAAGCAGTGATGATGAAACAAAGAACCTCACTACTATTAGACGCTTAACTACCGAATTTACTCCGTTGAAAGAAAAAATAGATGCGGTTACCCATTCCTTGTGTTACTGTCATGGTCGTATGGAAGATCTGGTAAGAAATATCTCTTCCAATGATACTCGCATTAAAACCTTGGAGAAACGGGAACATGAACAACTTAGGGGCAACTATAGTTACCTGTACGATGAAATTGAAAAAGTGGGTGTGCCTAAGGTAAATAATAAGAAATTCTGGAACACGCCGTAGATATTGCTTGCCAAAAAATCGGAATACAGTTGAAAGAGGCAGACGTATATTGGATCACCTGCATTTGACTACGCTGAAACCCTACGCAACTAACAAATCTTTTGAACTAAATGCTAGAATTAACTCAATGCCTTGCCCGATTATCGTGCGGTTTTTAAGACGATCTCAACGGTACCAGATAATTAAAGCAGTGACGCGACGAAGAAATCTATTGAATTCCTTCCGACTTAGAGGTATCCGGTATCCCTACTTAAATATTTTTAACTAAAGACTTACAAAAGAAAACCGTTATTTATTTAGTGAGACCAGGATTAGGACTAAATCACAAGGATTCGAAGTCTATTGGTGCAAACAAGAAGCGATCTACGTCGGGCAGCAAGAAGGTGCGCCTGCGATGCTCCTTTGTTCTTTGAGTGACTTGGATCTTATATTACCACCTGTACTGGCAATAGTGACACTACCTGGCTCTTTCGTGCAGAATCTTAAAAGAACGATTACATCAGACTAATGAGATCATAAATTAGCGCAAAAGAGCTCGGATCCGTGTCACGGATATATATTTAAGCTACATTAGTAAATGATATTCAAATTTTTTTCCCCTACATTTTTGAAGTCCATCAGTTCATAAGTAAAACAAAATCAATATCCAACCACTAATGCAACATTATGTCATAATAAGTACGACGGATGGACGGACTATGTAGAGTCAAAAAAATAAACTATTATTAAGATAATCTCCAATTATCAGGTAGACCATGAATACTAATTGCAATGTATTCAAGCTCAAGAGGAGTTTCTCAATTTCACTGTATATTTTATGTATACGATCTGATTTTTTCATAAGTTATGAACAAATTTTATTTTTTTTTTCTTATTCATATGGTAACATCGTTGTCCCATATAATTTTTATCAATATTAACAAACAAGTTAATTTCACTGTTTTCTGTAAAAATTATAATTATTTTTGTAACGAAGAAGGCAAACGAGAAACACCTAAATTACATGAGCGTTGCCGGTTTTTAAGAGTT
>JAOCPS010085236.1:0-15887 GCA_025505425.1 Graphium colonna | reverse complement strand
AGGATTTGGAGAGGATAGGAATAGGAAAAGAAAAGGGCGCATCCGGCATTCTAAAAAGTCATATACACTTTATTTTATGCCGACTTTACAAAGGAAATATGAACGACTATATGAACAGAAAAAACAAAAAACGCAACAAACGTAAATACATATAATATGTGAACATTTCGAATTGCGTCCATTTGTAATATTTATAATTTAAAAATATTAATTTTAGTTAATTTCCAATTTATAATTTTAGTTATCAGGTAAGTTATTAATAAATTACGTTCTTAGAAAAAATCACAGTCCAAGAGGTAATATTCTATGACATGTAATATGAATATTAAAGTTTATACGTGTTCAAATCTTCGGATCTTCGGTACAGACGAAGAACGAATGTAATTTCTTAATCCAACTTCAAACGCTGTTACAAAAAACTTATTAAAAATAATGTTGTATGAATTAAAATTAACTGTCTGATTGAAAGTATGATTTTTTATTATACATTTATAGCATAGTAACCGCGGTAGTGGACGTTATTATATCGTACCCATGTATAATTACTATATTTTGTACACAATAAAATTCGAAAACAAATTATTAGAATCGAATAAAAGGTCCGGATTGACTTTGTGCTTATGTAACGCGAATTAATGCAAGGTGAATAATTTGACATTCGATCTGACCTTTCCGACGCCCACAGATGTGTCTATTGTGCCAATTTATTATTCCACTATAAGTGTTAGATGTGCATATACAGTTATTGTAACATATGATTACAGATGGCAGAGTCATGACAGAAGATAATGTGTAATAACGTATAATTTCTCTTTTATTGCAGCCTCAACGTTGTTCTCAGCCTTGGAGCTGTATGGCAAGCCGTTATTGCGCGCAGCTGTCATCACGCGAGAGGAATACCATTTGTTGTTCTATTATCTAGAATCCGTGTCAGAAGCTAGCGAGGCTTTAACAGAGCGGATGCGAAAATACATCGATTCAGGTCTGCTGATAAGTGAAAGCCGTAAAGAAGACACTGAGACCTTAGTGGAGTCTAAAGACACCGTTGAAGAGGAAGAATCTAAAAGCCTTCTGACGGAGCTCATAAGTGAAGGTGTTATAACACAGAGAGATATAGATTGCAATTCTGAAATTACCAATTCAGAAATCAACGAACAGAACGAGATCGGCCGCAAACTGGATGACGCAGACAACAGTTCCAACGCGTCTTCTGTAGGCGTTACCCTTCGTAAGATATTCGTAGACATTCCAGTCGATAGTAATGATCAAGAAGCAGACAGCTCCATAACGGAGAATGAAAATGACAGCTCAGCGTCAGTAACTTTAAGGAATAGCCGACAGTGTTGCGCCGATCATAGAATATCGGCGGACGTATCGGAGAACGTGTGGGCTAATGTGCGATGGGACTTTCTCAACCCTGCAGACTTTGGGTACGACCAAGTGCGTAGCGTAAAAAGAAGCCGCTCTGAATCAGCAATAACGCCGATTGCAACTAGGCGGCGGAATGACGAGATATATGAAACGCTGCGCGACGAGGGTGAATCGTGCGGTAGTATGACACCATATGAATCGATTGAAGATTTGTACGACTGCATCAAAAATACGTCTTACTTCAGCGCTGCGGCCGTGGAGTCGTCTCCATCGACCGAGAGCCAATCCGAGCCCCCGTATCCGGATTTTGACGAGAAATCGATCGCAACTCGTCAAAGTTCCGCGAGTAGCGACAAAAGTGGTACCTCGTCCGCATTTCCATTCTCAAAATGCGGATCGAGTGATTCGACGGGCGCGTACACGTCTTGTGAGTCGGCGAGCGGGATTGGAGGTTTCACACCTAAAGTCATCCCAGAGTCGCTGAAAAGCCGAGAATTGCCAACGCCTCCGTCGGGTGGTGAAGCGAGTGAGAGTGCAATTCTGCTGAAGCAACTGTTTATGGGTGAACTGTTGGACGCTTACGGGGAGTACCTTTCGGCGTACCCATACGCGAAGGCGTTGCTTCGGCGCAAGGCGCGGCGCGACGAGCACTTCACGGCGCTGGCCGACATCCGCAGGGGCGCAGCCAAGTACACCATTGCAGAGTATCTCGAGCTGCCGGTGAGTACGCCTACTTGCATTAAAATATAGCTACTCCACATCGATGCTGCGTTTACTTTTATTAAGATGAAAGGAATGTCAGAGTGCATAAGAAATTTCTAAATGCGCATTGATCCGAAATGTATGTGTACTTTCAGCTCGCATTTTACCATTATAGCTGAACTTTACTGTTAGTTTTAAGCAATCATCGCGTCAAAGGGATGGCGACAACGTTCTCCATCTCTTCAAAGGCGCATCGGAATGCGTTTGAAATCCAAGCGTTTAATTCCAGCATTCTATAGATGCAAGTGCACCGTGTTAAATACGGTCATTACTTAAACGATGCAGATGGGAGAGAACAATACGCGAGCGTCTCCGGATTGATATAGATTGAGGGTTCGATGGTGATCGCACGCGCCGCCATTGAATGCTAATGGGCCGGAAGGCTCCGCGGGTCCACGTGCAGCTCTCTCCGAGCATTGTTCCCTGGTGCGGCAGAGCTTAATCGCGCCCTCGAATCTTATTTAAATATTAACGGAAGGCAAAAACAACGGTTGGCGACAGATTTACAACGATCGCCACCGGCTGTGCTGTTTTAAATTGTTTTTATTTTGCTCTTCACATAAATCCCTACAGCATTTTTTCTCTTTTGAACATAAATCACTACATTACATCATCTTTCCAGGACATTTTTGTCTTGAATTATTTTTATGTAAAACATTCGAAAAAATTATGTTTAGATAACACCAATCCTTTTATGGTACAGTAAATAATGTAATTAGAACTTAGAAACGACAACGATATTTCTCATAAATAACCCAGCTCTAACTTATTAACAGATTTATTAAGACATTAAAACGTTTAAGTGAACATTCGAACTGTAATTAGGTTTATTCCTAACATTATTATAAATACAGACGATATGACCACTCGCCACTGACTTCCGGTAGTTAATTCTCGAAAAACGCAAACAGAAATCGATTTAAAACGTTTCTCGGACACTATAAAAGCTAATTAATTCAGTCTATTTATTCTATTTCTTCGAGTGAGACGCTATCCATACACAGATATCCGCTGTACCAGTTTCCCGCAAGTTGGTACGCAGTTTGTGGGGCAAGCTTTGCAGCGAACTTCCGCTTTGCACAATTTTTGTGCGTCCGATCGTATTAATGTGTTTAGCGTGTTTGAACTAGTGATGTGCCGGATAGTTAAATTGCATTTTTTTTATGAAAAGACAAACAAACAATCAGACGGTTCTTCTGATGGTAAGCGATCCCATAGACACACGCAACATGAGAAACCGGAGAGTCGCGAGTGCGTTGTCATCCTGGGAATTTGGATAAATTAGGTTTATTGGATATGGTGGGTTCGAGATGGGATTTGGAGGGGATAGGAGTGGGAAAAGAAAAAGGTATACATGACCATCCGGCATCCCCAAATGGCGGTGGTACTTCCCCAGGCGAGCGCGGCCGTATAGGGCAGCAAAAGTTGTGCGCTACCAATGTACATATATGCGGATATGTATATCTCCGGATACGGATCCCTATACGAAAATTTGGTGCGGTTATTCTCGGAAACAGATTTATACTTATTTTTTAAGCATACCACAAAAAATTTATCTCATTTGACCTCATAATAATATGATTCATTTAGTATATTAGAGTTATGTTTTTTTTATGTTATCATAAATTGTAGTAAGGTACTATCTGCATACAGATAATACCTTATACTATTTGCAATAATTTACAATTTATGATTGCAATATAAACGTGCACAAATATTAAATTTCACGAAATAAAATTATAATTTGAAGCGAATTTACTACTTTTCGATATATTTCATACGGTAAAGGATCCGCACGAAAATTTTCTCTTCTTTGAAATATCGGTCGAAACGGATGCGGATCCGGATATCTGGCACATCACTACTTGAACAGACTTTGTTAAAAATTCTTGATGTAGGGCCATTATAAACTAAGAACTTTCTTTCTTAAAGCAAAAAAAATCTAAAAAACTCTTGAGATATTATTTGATGCCGTCATATTGATAAAAATGGACCTCTAGTCTAAAATCCCTCGGGTCCAACAGGTTGAGGTCCGAGCTTTGAAACGGTAGGTCGCATGTTTTAATCCCGTAAAGCATTTGTCAACGTTTGTGATTGATTAGGGTCGCTCCGTTCCTACGGAAAAGTTAAAAAAACGTTAAGAAGCTACGGCTAATATGCTAGAAGCTTAATTTTTTTTGTACCTAGTTTATACATATTTAATCTTATACACACCAAAGTTGTGACCCTATATACTTCTGGCATCAGTATTAAATTCTATAATTGTTTATTGTACACACAATATTATACATATAAACAAATGGAGACTGACAAAAAAAGGAAATTTACAAAGATTTCACCTAAAAAAACTTAACACTGAAGAGTTTTCTTCCAGGAAACCTTTAGGAAAGAAAACATTTACTTAATTAAAATTGATTGAAATCCGCTGATCAATCATTCGCAACCCTAAGACATGTTATTACATAGTCTTTGTTTTAAAAGATTTATGGACAGTTAATTTTTCGTATCAATCTTTAATAAAACTGAAACCATATCCAAAAATATTATGTATAAGTAGACATCATTTCTGATATCTACACAGGGTGATTGATGAGTCACCTTCGATATTAAAAGAAAGCATTTGATATTCGATTGCCATCGTATTTATGTAAAAAAAATAGATACATAGCCGTTTGTAGCCATTTTAGCTGAAATTTTCCAATAAATTAACGAAGTGTGGCGGTATAGCGCGATGCCTACTCAGCTGAGCACGTCGCAGGTCATTGACCTCCGTGCCACTCCGTTCACGCTGTGTCCGCTAGGGTGAACATAATTTGCGTAATATTTTTTCTTCATGCATGATCCCTAACTCGTCCTCCTCCTAAAATCCTCGAATAATAAGAAGAACAGACACGAAAACGTGCATTGCAAATTTCTTCTAAAATTCGTATTAATTTCTACATCAACACACTTCTACATCAATGTAAGTGTAAACGATAATACCTCTTAGTACGAATTTTAGTAAAATTTTATACAACCTAGAAGTCTACAATCATAAAATTTTACTATCGCATAGTACATTGCGGGCATGCATTACAAGTGGCAAAGTTATGATACGCAGCGCATAAATATCACCAGTAGCAGATAGGAGCCCTGGCCTTTTTATGATGCAACGCGTTGCCAAGTGGCCAAGAGCAGGTAGCCCAGGGGGCCTGCCTACACGCGGCCCACGCTTCTCATCGCTCATCCATGTTTATGATTGAGACCGTATAACGTATCAATGGACAAACATCAAATAAAACAAATCAAACAATCAAAAAATAAATCAAATCAAGAAAACTACAAATTTAAGAGCAAAGCCAGAAACGCGCTTGTATGTAAATCGTGCCATGCCATCAAAGAATATTTTGATGTGTGTATGGGAATTGTAAAAAACCATTGTAAAAGAAAAACTACTGAACAGACTTTCGAAAAAGAAAAATTTAAAATCATACCAATCTTAAAGTTAAAGTTATGTGGTAGCTACAAACTTATTTCATGACAATATCAAGACAGCATTCACGTTTTAACTGACTTCAAAAAAGGAGAAGGTTCACAATTTCTATTTTTTTCGTATGGCGCATAACTCTGTCATTTAAAAACAGATTTCCATTTTTTTACCTCAAAAGAAATCACAAAACGGTATACTTCCAGATTTGTTTTCATAAAATTTTCAGAAAAACCAGTTATTTTTTTCTTTATTTTTAAATATAAATAACAGATAAAATATGTCTCGACACTCCTAGGGCATTTGAAGTCGTTGTACAAAATATTATGTTAATTCCTCGATCATAATAGTGTCATTATTAATTTAAACTAAACATACATTACTAAAGCATTATTCTAAAGAAAGTACTCGGAGTACATAGAAATAAGCATGCTGTTAAGACAGAAACATTAGCGTGATTGGTATCTATTACCCGCATGCTCTTAAAATATTCAATATAGATCGTAAACCACCACTCATGTATGGTTTAAGAAATAAATCGGCACTCGTTTCTTTATCGACGGGTTTCATTTTATTTATAGTCTATACAAAAGTTGATTACAAACTTATCATTTTGTTAAGGACGATGATATATTTGTGTTTGGTTGAGTGAAATTGATGGAACTAATATATCATCGTTATGAGTTGGTTTTATTTTGGTTCACAGATTTGTTTCGGTTACGAACTATATGGATATCAATTTATGTAGACTTTTTTATGGAAAGATGGACAAACGAGCAGATGGTTCATCTGATGGTAAGCGTTCCCGTTGCCTATAGACACTCGCAACATCCGGAGAGTCGTGAGTGCGTTGTCAACCTGGGTAATTGGATAGAATGGGGTCGGAATTAAGGATTTAAAGGGGAATGAAGTGGGAAGAAAAGGGTAGACATGGCCACCCGGCACCCTCAAAAGTCATGTATACTTTACTTTATGCCGACTTTATGCGGTCGTAAAAGAGCAGCAAGAGTTATGAAAACATGGTATGATCTACCACCTCTATGATTATACGAGGGATTAGATATTCGTTCGCTGTTTAATAGTTATCATGAGAAATATATTCCCATTTTTCTTATTATGTATAACGTTTAACATCTACTCGATTTAGTATAAAATAACACTGTACAAGGAGATAATTGAACATTCGTCATTAAATAACAATTATAAGATTTTATATATTATATACCCTTTGTCATTAATATTCTTCCCACATTCGTAATAATTCTATTATTCGGGACAAATGCCTATAGATATTTTATGTATAAAGTGTAACATTAAACCAGTGGCTCCCAAACATTTTTAGTCTACACTCCGATTTTCAAAAAAGATATCTAGCACCCCCCTACAAACTTATAACCTTCAAAAATAACAATACCATCTGAAAAATCGCTAGAAACAAATTTAAACTATTGTCTTGAATGAACGCGAGAGAGCAGCCACTTTGAGAAGCACTGCCTTCAACATATAGGCACGTCAAGAAAGTTGAGGTAGATTAGATTTTAGTTGTATTTGGCGATATAACTTGCATGATTTTATTATCTTATAGATAACGAAATCACTCCGTCTTATTTACGTATATAATCTTAATCAGTGCAGAGTTTTCTCTAGTCGCATCTGTTTACGACAAAAGTCATTTGTCTGGAGCAACAAGCGACTTATAACAAAACGTAGCAATCTATTGATGTTCCATTTGAAATTACAATTGTTCCGTGCCAAGGCGGCTATCTCGCTCACGCGTCCGCATACAAATTCCGACTCTCGCCTTGTGAAACGTAGAGTAAATAATCGCGCCAAAGTCCGCCATTTTGTCGGGGCGATAAATATTCAATTGCACGTAGCAATGCATTTTCCTCCTCTCCATTCTTTAAATTTCACAAGCGAACGACACTCAGCTATTCCACTATCACATACAAATTAACTGATCTCATATCGGAGAAATGAAAGTTAAGATGAAGCGGACACGTGTACGCAGTTAGGGTTTTTTTTATAAATATAGGCAAAGGTAAATTGATTTTAGGTCTATGAGTCTATGAAGCGAAATGAAAGTACAACTATTTTTTTTTTCTAGTTGAAATGTTCGTATATGGAAAATGTTTAGTAATTAATTATGTCAATAAATTCAAAAAATTATTGAAGAACGTTTGCGTGGTAAAGATTACTACAATATCAATGATTATCTAATCACACCTTGGCAATGAACTGCTCGCTTCAGGTTCTTTTAAATACCTTTAAGGATTATATTTGTAATACGTATCATAAGTATAAAAATATATATGTAAAATCATATATACATTAAAAAAAAGACTAGTCCCGCTGAGTTTCTTACGCCGGTTCTTTTCAGGTCAGTAGCTTTACTTTCCGAACCGGTGGTAGTAATTTTGACAATCAATAAGCAAGTGTATAAATTCAACATTGAATAAAGATATTTCGTTTCATTATATAAAGAATGACCAAAGACAAGCTTGGACACACTCTTTACGCAGCAAAATAATTAGAATCAGCCAGGGATTATTTTAACGATTTAGCTTTACTAATATTAGTAAGACAATTTACTGGTATAATAATCTTTCGAGAGAAACAAGTTTTGTGGTAATATGTTATAGAAAACAAAAACAAAATATTTAAGCAGACAAAATTAAAAACAATTATCGGCCATAATTAAGGATCAGCACGTCGTCGATGCAATGGAATACCCACACGGTGCTGATTATAACCGATTTGAGTTCTTATTCGTTTTACTGCCATTCCTGCCATTACTGCCACGTTCGATGCAGATCCCTTAAACTTGGGTCAGTCGACACCGTTCTTTAGTGATACATGACACATTTAATTTTCTCAAGCGGTAACATTTATGTAGATATTTTTAAACAACTAATTTATTGGATTATAAAAAATCGTATTACAGCAAATACAACCAAGTTTTTAAATGTAAAACATACGTTTTAAATTTCAAACATAAACTTTCTACCTACTGATGAAATATAAATTTTTCTTATTAAATTTATTGAAATGTGTCAAAAAAACTATGTGCGTCTTTCCGTAAAATTATGTAACAATTATGTCATACCGTTTATATTTCGTGGTGATAAATCAATATAAGAGAAGACCTGAGTCTGACCACCAGTATGTTTGGAATTTCCGACCATTCCGGAAATGGTGAGTGGTTATTTCGAACACGCGGTGCTAGATTTTAGGTATTACAACGTTTAAAATTTAAGACGATAAAAAATTTTTAAAGGTTTGTTTTGTGGTTTAAATTTTGTCTAGTAATAAATACTACTAATTTAAAGATGTAAAGATAATTAATAGAATCAGGCGTTACTTTGCGGAAATCCATTATATACAATTCTATAAGACTGTTTAATTAGCAATATTCCGCAAAAAAAATATTGCTAATTAAACAGTCTTATAAAATTGTATAGATGTAAAGATCTTAAACTAGAGTAGACATGACTGCAAAAGTTGCAGCTTTTTGACACTAAAGTCATTGTCTATGGAAGAAGTACTATTTAAAAGTCACGGCAGCGTTTATTCGCACATTGAGATTTCGAGAGCCGTTTATGGCGGGAAGAGTTAAGCACAGACTAGAAAGAATGTCATGGCGGCGCCTCAGTCTGATCATTTAAGCATTCCCTCCACGGTCGCAGTCGTATCTTACAGCGTTCACGCTTAAATGTGAACGTTTAGATCCGTCTATAGTCTTTGATCGATTTATTACCCTCCATTTCTGTTCGCCTGGTACACGAGATGAAGTAGACTTTTAAACATTCGATTTAAATTCAACTCGTTTACGTAACAACTTTATCGGTATCGGATAATTTGTTTTAATCATATATAATGTATTGGTCGAAATATTTTGTTTTACGCTTTTTTATTTTAAGCCCCAAAAATCTCCATATATGTTTTGTAAATTTCACCAATACCTTTAATGAGTTAATTAAATCTGAAGCGCTCGGTTAAGGAAAAAAAATCGAAAGCCTTTTTGTGACAGTCATTACGCAATCCGAAAGTGTGGAGCAGTTCTGTAACGAGCCTTTTTGTGAAACTTTATCTTGAAAACTGATGTTAATTAGTCATTTATATTGACACTAGTGGTCACATACTGGTCGATATTTGCATTTAATTATTATTTTTTGTTTTTTTTATCTGTACTCGTTCATGAAAGAACTTAACACCGAATGTATCTTTCTTTATTTATAATTTACATACTCGATAACTGGCCTGTTTTATTAAAATAGTTTTAGCATTGCCGTCAAATAAATTTAAAATACTTTTATAAATTAAAAAAACTGTCGTGCTGTCAACATTTTTCTCGTTTTTAAAATACTTTTAGGCGCTGATGAATGCTTTAGAATATTGAAAAAATACGCGTCAAGGTCAGTGTGCTATAATTGTTTTTATATGTAATGCTTTTATATGACAGCTGTCATAACCTATAAAATTTCGCGATAAAATTTTCGCTCAGAAGTAACTTCTGTTATTAATGTCGAAGTAAATGCAAAGAAATTGTGCTCTTTTTCTCTTCGTTACAATTTCTACGAAAAGTTGTTACGCACCCGAGTAAAGTTCCAAGTCACGTTTTTAATTAATTCAAATAATAGTTTATGGAAATAAAAAAAAATAATGTTATTTTATTTTATTAGATTATTTTGTTCACAAAAATTCCCATTTAAAATAATTATCATGACTAAAAGTTTTTTTTATTATAATAAATCAGTCGTCAACGCACAGTAGGACATAAAGACTTGGTCTATCTTATGACTTAATGACAGTTTATAGACTCAAAGTTCGATGCATTTGCCCATTAAGTGTTTCTCGCAAAGCGAGTTGTTTTTTTAAGAGTCTATATAGGTTAAATCTTTAAAATCCTGTCACGCGATTAAAGATACGTTTCAACTGCAACGATCGAGATATAAGAGAACTTTTTATTTGCATTCTTCAACAGTACCGTATTACTGCCACTCGAGTCGACATTTCCATGTAAGGCTGTATTTGCATGCCACTGGCTTAAATATGTTAATCTCCCTCGGATAACCCGTCTCGTTTAACGAGTCGACTTGTATTATTGGACTTTGTTTTGACATAGGCCTTCTACATTCGGTAGGATGTTGCAAAATTTGACGTTAGAGGATAACAAATTTAAACAAAAGCAGTTTTATTTTTTTGCCATGAAAAAAATTGACATAATTTTGTTTGGAATATATTTTTACTGCGCCATATATCTGATGCGTTAGCGTAAATTATAATCAATATCTAGTGTTTTGGGAGTCGTTGGAGATAATTATACAAAGTTATTAATTGTTTATAAATATTGTTCTTATTAGTATGACGCGGAAACTGATGAGCTTTCGTCAATTGGAATGAGTTATGCTTAAATGTACCAACTGCATAAAATTGATTTCGAGAAAATGACGTTTTAAGTTAGACTTTTGTAAATACACATGGTCCAACTCTGTGCAAACATTTTTAGAAATTTGTGTATTTTGCTAAAGAAAGCCTACATGTTAGTTAGTTCTGTACTGGTTTAGAATTTTCAAATAATTGAAAACAAATGCAGTTGGTATGTTTTGGCACAAATAGCTTTATCATTTCAAAACAGACATACTCACAACAACAGTTCATACACACTTTTAACATCAAATGAAACTAAAAAAATGGGCTGTTTTTGCTGAGCTCTAGAACAACAAATTTTGATTAGTTTGGTGTAAATAACTCGTTTTATAACAATTTGTGGGTTGATATATTTTGGCATAGCTCGGTCTAATTAGTCTGCAAATTAAATGATTTTTGACGTTCAATTTAATATTTTTAAGTTTCAGATATTTGGATACATCCACAGATTACGCAAAGATAAAAAAATGTTTGCATTTATTAAAATTTCTGGGGCAAATGTCTATGGGCCACATGGTAATGTGTTAGCATTCCACTCGGCGGTAGCCAGTGCCTAACTGTTACTTCGGCGACGGAGATTAGTCTTATTAGGAATTTCTTGATTTCTATGACAAGATAAAAACATGCTTACGTAGTAAACATTATAATACATTTTTGCTTTGCTTTGGATATAGTTAAAGATGTCGGGTTTTGATATTGAGCTGAATCCTATTTTTATTTTTAGCAAGATTATTTTTAACAAGAAAATTACAAAAAATGTCTCTAAAGTCCTTTCGTGAACATGTTTTTTTGCCTATTTTGATTTAAAAAACAAACAACTGAACTGATTTTTCTAAAAATTTTCTGCGACTATTTCAGATATAAAAAAAATGGTTAAATAACGGCGAAGATACAAAAAAAAAATTAAACTTCCGAATTGTGAACATTCTCTATTTTTATGTCGGTTAAAGAGGTATTACGATACCATTTTTTTATTTTGACATCTTGTTTAAAACATGACTGGCACTACGCAATTCCGCAAACATAAAGCCCACCGTGACTTTTTATAACTGTCGAAAATTTGACATTTATATAATATGACGTGTTTTATGGCGATGTAAACAAGAAACAACGTAATGATGTAGTTATTGAATTTCGGGCTACAGAATTAAACAGTATATTTTATACGTAACAAGACTTTACGCATGAATTACGTCTGATCTGGTAAATAAATATAATAATCTATAAAACAGAAGTGATCAGACCGATATTTATGAAGACATTTATGTTGAAAAAAGTAAATTACGTAATTCTTAATAATCATACACATATACGGGTGAGTTTATTGCCGATGCAAAATTTTTGACATAGCATTGCTTCTTTATGCTGCGGTTCAACATTTTATCTTTTTAAGCATAGCTACATCCGTTATAAGACAGTTGTAGATGAAAAGACTTAGTATGGTTAAGAAACATTTAAATGAAATATTTAATACATTCTTTACCAGGTGAATAAGTCCTTCAGCAGCACGAAATTTGGCCCAAACTAAGAATATAATTATAAAGAAGTGCAGAAAGCTTCTGTTTTTTTTATAATATGCATTAGAAATAAAAACTATACTGATTAAAGTTTATATAATAGAAAGATATGATCTTATTTAGCAAACCAGCTAACTCCACTCTTGTCAAAAACGTGGAGTTGGCAAAGAAATGACTTGCAATAATTTAAAATCTAATGTTCTCACAATTTTTCTGGTTTCTCTGCGCGATGTACTTGATTCTTTTTTGTATTTAATTTCAAAAATATCACATCTTACGGTTCCCCTTAAAAAAAATCTCATAAGGTTTGCGAATTAAGGTATCGATATGTCAAGCGATTTCTTTATTACGCAAATTGAAATTTACTTATAAACAGGTCGAATTTAACCACTGCGGGATCTCCAGCGTTTTATAAACGTTGAAATGGTTTAAGATATAAGGTCGCGATATTTGGCCAACAGTAGCTTACCCTCATTTTCCTATTCTCGGAACATGTCTTATCTTTAAGGTCCGTTGTGATTATAATCCAAAGAAAATAGCAACAATCTCAACCCACATCTGTATGTGTGCATAATTTTAGATAAACGCGAATTTATAAGGCAGTGATACCAAAATAAGTTATCTTTTTCTTCAAGATACGTTAAAACAAACTCAAAGATACGTCAAAATTATATCCAACATTAAAAAAAACTGTTTTATTTAAATATCATTTGGTATTTCTATAGTAGTAGAGTGCAGTGGCGAACTAAATGTTAACGGCGCCCCAGGAAAGCACCTCATCGGCGCCCCTTAATCTGTGTAAACCTTCTATAGTTAGTCTTTTCATCGAAAAATTTTGTCTGTGCGCCCCTTTATAATGTCGCGCCCCTAGCCTAGTTTGTCTTGAGGATAATCAGCCACTGGTAGAATGACAATATGTTAATTTCGTTTTCTTCACGGATTTCCTTTTTATCTGGTGTGTAAATAATCAAGGCCTATCTTTGAAGGTATATATGTATATATGTATATGTGTATTTATTAATACATTTATGTCCTATTTATCTATTTATTAAGTATTTTTGTTTAAACCTTTTATTTTGTTAATCCTACGTAGCAAATCTCTTTACGCCATAGGTCGACTGGTAGAGAATGCCTTAAGGCAATAAGTCCGCCTTTTGTGTCCAAATTATAAGGATTTACAATAAAGCTTAAATAAAAAAAAGTATCACGTAACATCTTCTAACACGTCTGTTCGCTTACACACTAACTAATACTATAAATACAAGAGTGAGTTCGTTCGTTTGCGACGCTTTCACGTCTGAACCACGCAGCCGATCACCATGAAATTATGCTTACACGTTGTCATGGATTGAGAAAAGTAAACACCTTTTTACCCAAATTTAGTTAAACAACTTTTAGACCGCTGTAATCAATTGTATAAAGTGATGAGTTGCCAACATGGATGGACCGGAAAAACATTGGCAAAATCTCCAACAAAAACGTATGCCAATATATTTCTTTCTCCAAATAAATATAATTTCTCGCACCGCGTTTGTATTTGGATGATAAATAACCTTCGATGTTTTTGTGATTCAATGTTTATAAAAACATAACATTTACAGAAAGAGTTCTGTCAAAAGCTTAAGCAATTATAACTAACTTTCATTTATTTCCTACCTTTTAATAACATAAACATATCATTATTCTTTATTCGTTTTTTTCGTACATAACCTCACTTTATATTTTTTAAACAAGTAATTTTTGAAACACAAAAACAAATATACGTTAGTAAAAGTTAGTCATGGATGACCGGTTGGGGCAGTTGCTAAGACATTGGCTGCGGCAACGCAGGTCGTGGATTCGATTCCCGCAAGGAGCAAATATTTGTACAACCAACAAATAGTTGTTTCGGATCAGGTTGTTGTCTTTGTGCGATTTATGTATGTAAAACGCCCTTGTAACACAAGATTTTCAGCTTATAATAAGGACAGCGTTTTAAAAAAAGAGCTTTTGACAGTCGTTTGCATCAGTTAGTCAAAGAGATTATAACGCAACTTAATAATCACTATGAGACATTTCATATCAAATGAAAACCCAGTAAATATTAACCATATCTTAACGACAAAACTCCGGGTATATTCAACTATTACAATAAATTACTAGAAAGTGACGTAAAATATTTAAAATGCGGTATTGGCTCTAAAGATCGGGCTTTTGCTCTGGCTCGCATGGAATGTAGGTTATCTATCCTAATGTTGCTCCGTAACGGTACTTAATTT
The DNA here is from genome assembly GCA_025505425.1 of Graphium colonna. NCBI lineage: Eukaryota > Metazoa > Arthropoda > Insecta > Lepidoptera > Papilionidae > Graphium > Graphium colonna. Next base: position 1,083 of record JAOCPS010085236.1, on the reverse strand, counting down.
GGGATAGAGACTATAAACTTACTCAACACACGCGTGCTTGCTAACTTGATGGCTTAAGCTCAGAGCAATTAAGATGATGGATATTAACGTGTGGAGAACTTAACTCAGAATGCTGTATTTTTCTTGTTATGTTGAGTTTTCCCTCAATTTTTTTAGAAATAATTACATACGTGTTTTCTAGGACAACTATGAATGTGGGCAACTTATCTTGTTGAGCTTTTTCTCAAGCTTTTTTTGGAATTAAAAACGTTCTGTGTGTTTGATTAGAACTATTGGTTTTATAAATTTCTTAGGTGGTTCAGCTTTTACATTTTAAAGCTTTGTTTATTAATTGTTCTAGTAATATCCAAAATTATTTCATTCCATGAAATAGAACTCAATTTAGATTTAAATAAAAATTTATAGATTTATTTAGTTCTAATGGCTATAGTATATTCATATCTTTGAAGCATTCATAAATTAAATAATGTTTGTAAGTGATCAGATATAACATTTTAGAATTTTAACAATTTTGAAGTATTTCTGTTTTTGATTAATTCTAAAGCTTACGTTTACTGTTTTTTATTAATGAACTGTGATTTGATCTTGCCTTAAACGGTATAAAGAAAGCATAACCTTTATTGCAAAAAGAGGAAATGCCAAATATCGGATTTTCAAAAGTTGCGTTACAACAAATTTTAAAATGAAAAATAGGAAAACTAAAGGAAAAATGAAAAAATGCTGTATCATTATTTTTTTTTTCGTCGTTTCCAAGACCGCGCAAAAGAGTTTCCGGGCCTAACATTTCCATTTGAAATCTATACGAATATTACAAATCTGAAGAGTTTGGTTGAACGAGTTTAGTTAATCTCAGGAACTACTGGTCCGAATTGAAAAATTATTTTTGGTTTTTATATTCTATTTATCGTGGAAGGCTTTAGACATTTTAACATCATGCCATGACCAAAAGGAGTGGAGCATCAACGGAAAATTAAACTGGATAGTCCACCACGCGGCCCAAGTGCGGATTGGCGGGCTTCACATATCTCAGAAATATAATTTCTTAGATATGCAGGTTTCCTCACGATGTTTTCCTTCACCGTA
>JAOCPS010085128.1:0-15894 GCA_025505425.1 Graphium colonna | reverse complement strand
CGGGATTAAGGATTTGGAGAGGATAGGAATAGGAAAAGAAAAGGGTAGACATGGCCATCCGGCATCACCAAAAGTCATATATACTTTATTTTATGCCGACTTTATAAAGAGCGGTGGTACTACGAGCTGTAACTCCTGACGTTTTGACGCAATTTTATTTAAAAGGAATTACGAGAAGAAGTAGCAAAATAACTTTCGAATAATACTAGAATATAGATAATTATACTTTAACATGCTTATATAATATGTAATGCCGTTTAAGAAAACTGTTACAAGGAAATTGCAGCCTCCTCGGTGCATCTGGATAAATGATAAGTTTTAAGATAAATGATGTGTTTATGTTAGAGATTATGAAAGGTCATACAATAAGATGATGCACTACTGCATATTTAATATATTGCAACAGATATACAATTATAATGGCGGTTAACTCAACCTAAAGGATATAAATCTTAACTAAGGAGAAAACAGAGGCACAAAGTTATTGACTCCTCAAGACTGATATCTCTCCCAGTTTATGCGATTTATAAAACTAAGCTACAGAGTAATTTTAATCAGTTCAGCAATTAAAGTTAGAGCATATTTTACAACACTTCATTATGGTCGCAAACAAAACCTACTAAAAAACAATTTGTTATAAAGATTTCGAAACATTGTCAAGGCAACCTTAATAAAAAAGTCTACACTATTCTGTTTACTTTTAATACTTTAAGACGTTATATGTGGGGATCGTGTATGATGAATAAAAATAGTATTATAACTAAATATTGATTCATTACTGATAAAACATAATAGAAAGTTAAAAAAATAATTACGTAATTCGTGCTCATCCGAACGGACACGGTGTGTCCGGAGTGAAACGGGAGGTGGAGGGGGGTCGACGGCCTCGCGCATGCCAACTGATCTCAGCCGCCACGCTTCACAAATTTATTGGAAAATTTGGGCTAAATCTATGCCCCTAATTTTATTACATAAATATGATTATAATCGAATACCAAGTGCTCTCCTTGAATATCGTGGATGAATCACCTTGTATATAGAGGGCCATGAAGTGTGAAAGTGGTTTATGCTGTGCGCTCGAATCCCTCTGGTAGCCAATTCTATTCGTAGGAATGATATCATATTATGTGTATATTGATGTAATTATAGCTATATTCTTTTTCAAAAAAAAAAAGACTGGGTTTAGTTTCCGAACCGTTATTTTTCGACGCTCATAAATTCTTGGAAAACGCCTAAATTTAACTTTTAAAAGGAAACAAAAACACCTATATAACTCACCTTGACCGGCTTACACAGCAGCATTAGTTTATCGAACACGAAGACATATCTCGAACGCAGTTTCTGGTCTTCGTGCGCCTTCACTTTGAGCTCTCCGTCGAGCAGGAGCCTTCCGTATGCCGCGAGACCTGCACCCCCGGCACCTAGTTCGCCGTACTCCCAGTCGATTATGTTCTCCTGGTACAAGTAAAGATTAATATTAATCCTTAAACAAGTATTATTTTCATAGAAATTGTATTGAAGGTGGTAGAGCATAACATCTTTTCACAACTTTTTTTGCACTTCTACAGCCGCGCTCGCCCGGGGAAGTACCACTACCCTTTATAAACTCGGCATAAAATAAAGCATGCATGACTTTTGGGGATGCCGGAGGGTCATGTATACCCTTTTCTTTTCCCTCCAAATCCTTAATCCCCACCCCATCCCAATTTCCTAGGTTGACAACGCACTCGCGATTCTCTGAAAGTTGTATCTGTCCATGGGCGACGGGATAATCATGTCCTTTTTTTAAAAAAAAAAGAAAATTGCGAAACCGACTTCAAAGGTCGAAGGGAACGTTTATTATACATTTAAGAGTCCATTTGATTTAATACCTTGCAAATTTCTATTCGCACACTCAACAAGACGGGTGAAAGAAAAAAAATCTTGCAAACATTCTTGGACCGATTCTCATGAAAATTATACAGGACTACTTCGTAATCTTGTTGAGTCTTTAATTGGCGTACATATCCAAAATGTTTCACTGAATTTTGTTTTTGTTTTATTTTATATGTTGACTTGTCTAAATAAATAAATACACGAATAATATGCTTCGTTATATCATTTTAAATAAAAAAAAAAGAAAACAGCTTCATAATTTACGGAGAAATCGGGGCACATACGTAAAAAAGATGCAGAAAGAATACAGTGGAACATATAACCTTTTTCTTTTTTTAGAAGTCGGATTATAACGATCTAGATTCGATCGGCCCTTTATTCTAATGAGTCTTCAAATGGCTCCCAAGTGAATTTATATACGTAGTTGAAATTAGAACCTTGTTCGCAGGCTCATCTTTTCCATTTTATTTTATGGAGCTGAGACCTGGAAACGAAGATCTCCTGACCGTAAAGGGATTTGCGCTTTGGAGACGTAGTGCTGGAGGAAAATGCTCCGAATTCCATGAACAGCTTTACGTACCAATACTATACTTATATAATATACTTGCCAAAGTAAAGACACAATTCTTTACCATCTACCTCGAAGAAATTCTAGAGTTCTTCAGACACACTGCCCGAAAGAAGGATATGATCTAGAAAAGCTATTCACTCACTAAACTATTCACTGGCAAATTATAAGAAAAAAGAACGCGTGGGCGCAACCCAATGCATTGGTCTGACCAGATTCGCACCATACTCAATTCCACCGTCTATTACGCACTCCGAGTAGCCGAAGATAGAAAAATTTGGCGTACCATCGTCAAGTTAAAGACGGCGGGAAGAAGTGGTCACGACCCTCAGACTGAGGAACACGACTAGACGAGGAGTTGAAATTAGACGTATCAATTATTATTATAACAAAATATTCTAATTTACAATGCTTTTATTTAAGTATCGTACACACATGAACATTTAATACGACCTTAACGTGTTGACTACATTCACCAGATCCAGTAAAGAACCCTTACCTGAACTTTAGCGAGCAATGCGAGAACTTCGCTGTCCCTTTTCACCTCATTTATGTACTGCGCGACGTCCACCATCGCCTCCTTGGCCCTCTCCAGCCCACGGAACTCCTCATGGTTCTAAAAAAAGTATTTTAAATGTTAGTCTAAAATAAATAAAAATAAATAAGTGTTGCTTATGTAATAATATCATGATTAAAGAATAACAACAGCAAATAACTATGTATACAAAATTATGAGAAAATAAAACTTAAGAATCCTTAAATAAGAAAATTTTGCTTCACTCTAAATTTTTAGTTTATCCAGGGCTACGAATATATCAGAAAACCTTTTAATAACTGTCTGTTAGGTTTCTATAAATTTGACTTAAAAATTTTATAGAATATCTAGACATTATATTTTATTGCTGTCAAGTTTTTTTAAAAACGGGGAATTTTTTACTACTCTGGCAATTTTTACACACACTTTGGAGCATGCGTTTTTACAAGTTGTCAAAACACACATGTCTAAATGTATGTGTCTATCATTATGACAATTTTGTTTGGCAAGGCTCCATCTAGATTATTCTCTAAACTGAGGTTATAATGTTCTAAATAAAAATGTTGCTCCTGTCAGAGACTTTTAAATTCAGTCAAATAGAAACAATATATCAATTGCTTATTGACTGTCATAAAAAATTACCACCGGTTCAGAAGGAAAGCCACTGACGACCTGAGAAGAACCAGCGTGAAAAACTCAGCGAGGTCAATACTTTTTTTTCAAAAGTATTTTTTAATAAACATTTAAGTATGAGTAATAATAACTAGCTGCGCTCTGCGATGCTACCCGCAGTTTATCAGATACTATAAATGAAATATTTTAAATTTAATTTTTCAAATTTTTTTCTGCATTAAAACCATTCTCATACTTCAAGGAATATTCCAAAAAAAAAAAAGAATTAGCGAGATGGGTTCAGCTGTTCTCGAGATTTGCGCTTAGCAACACTTTTATGTTCGTGTGATAATACTATCAATAGCAAATACAAATTATGATTATTATGATTATATTTTACAATATGTTTCATTTAACTTGAAGAGCCTGGAGCGAGCAGTTCATTACCAGGGTGTGCTATCATTCAAGTAATCATTAATATTATAATAACTTTTCTGGGATTTTGTTGTAAATAAAATGTATTTGGCTTTGCCCATCTTCGGGACAAAGTCGATTGATAAATTTACTATTTACCTTATCTATATATTATATAACTATATTTATGTATACTATAAGTTTTTATTTTATTTTTTATATTATATTTGTATGTATTACTTCAAATCTATTTAGAGGCTTCTGTTGAGTAATTATATCTTTATTGTAAATAATTCTTGCTCTTACTTGCATATTCTTGACTTTTTTTATATTATTTATTTATTAAACCTCTCCTGTCCAACAGGATTGCCTGGAAGAGATCGCTTATAGCGATAAGGCCGCCCTTGCCCACATTTAGTTTATAACTTTAGTTTTTTGTCAATTGTACTGTGTTTAATGTGAGCAATAAAGTGTTTATCTATCTATCTATATATGTATACATTGCCCCATAACAGATTTACTTATCTTCTTCAATCTTGTTACAGGAAGATTTAATCTTTGTTTGTTCCTAGTATTTATATTATGTAAATACTAGGAACAAACAATCGCTTTCTAGCACAAATAATAAGTTTGAGGAAATAGCATTATCACTACACATTGAATGGTAATAATGAAAACTTGCAGATATAATCAATAATTTTCGCTAAAAAATTGAGATATCGTATGATAACTATAGACAATAGTCGTTGATATCGGGCGAAGACACAGACTAAGAAAAAAAGACAAATTTGCAGGAAGGTAAAAAAAGATTTATCAGCTAGTAACCATCATAAAAAATGGAATACTCTTTTCATTTTTGATATTTTTTTTATGTCGTAATATTACGTTCTTACATTTAAGAAAAAGTTCCACCTATTTTTCAATTGTAGTCTAAATTAGGTTTTGTTATTTTATTTTTCTTGACTGCATTGATTACCATGCTAAGTGTAAGTTATTACTGCATAAATAATTGAGAACGCAAAATATAAACAGTTGATAAAGATAGAGATTTATGAACACGAAATCTACGAGGAATAGAGTTGTCTTGGGGTATCGGTAAACCAGATGTGAATCACCCGAAAATCATAGGAGTTACTATGGTAAGTTAAACTCAATTTTGAGTAAGGTCAAACAAAGCTTTAAGAAGTTAGAGAGTTTATAAAAACATTAACTGGAGAGAAGAACACTTTAATTTCAGTCTTAATGTTTTGTCTGAGGTAAATTCACAATTGCCATTTAGGCTTCTTTTTCAATCTTCTAATATTTTGGGATAATTTTGAGGTCAAATTCACTAAAGGACAATGCCCATTATTATATTGCACACCGAACCAAGTTGCATCAAACCCAAACATTGTTTTTTAGAGTCTAGACTTACTATATCAACTCCTATAGAAATTCTTTTTAAAACCTGGGTATCGGAAACATTTGATAAAATCGAAAAATCGATTCATAGAAAGTAGTCTCTATTGCATTCTACATCTCTATGGCAGATGAGGTATGTATGGTCATGTATGTGAAGCTATTCATACTTTTAAATTACCCGTTCAAAAATAAAATCCATGGATCGTAATATCGTAAAAAAATATGTATATATATAAATAATTACTATATCATTTTAACTTTGATGCATGAGACTTTTTCGTACCGCTTTGGGCACTGCCCTTTAAAAGATGAAGCTTGTAGTCAATTTGAATTCACGGATGAGTCAAAATTTTTTGCTCAAAGTCTGACATTAGAACGATCGAGTGTAGAGACGTCCAAAAGTGTTGTTTTCATTATACTCTAATTTTGTATTGAGTGTATATTATAAAATAAAAGGCTGGTTACCGGCTGCGTCTCGTGAACCAGCTTGTCCAACAGCAGATGGTATTTGAGCACCCGCTGCATGGGCACCGATAGTATGTCGCGCAACTGTATGCGCCCGTCGCTGTGCTCCTTTTGACATTTCTGCAAACAAGTATATAGGATGACTGTTTTTTTATGGAAAGCAAGACAAACAAGCAGACGGTTCACCTTATGTTTAGTAATCCCGTCGCCCATAGACACACAGCATTCGGAGAGTTGTGAGTGCGTTGTCATCCTGAGAAATTGGATAAAAGGGGTTTATTGGATGAGATTGGGTCAGAATTATGGATTTGGAGGGGAAAGGAGTGGGAAATAAAAAGGCCGGCAACCCTTTCATGCATACTTTATTTTATGCCGATATTGTAAAGGACGGTGGTACTTCCCCGGGCGAGCGTAGCCCTAAAAGTGCAGCAAAAGCTATGAAAAGATGTTCTGCTCTACCACTTTCAATATACCAGGACGTTATATGCGGAAACCATGTAAAAAAAATAATAATTTATGACTGAGTAAATATAATTGAAAGTTAAATAAATAATGCCGTAGCATGTGTTAATCCTAGCGGGCACGGCGCGACCGGAGTGAACGGAAAGCGTGGAGGCGCGCTCAGGGGATCGACGACCTGTGTATAACGCACAGCTGGTCAGGCGCCGCGCCTTAATTAATTTAGAATTAAAATTAGGGCGAAAACTATGTCCGTAATTTTATTACATAAATATGATGACAATTGAGTATCGAGTATTATTACAGTCACCATGTACTATTATAGCTTAGTCGCGTTTACATCAAACAGGTTTGTAATACAACTATGAAAAATTCAGCATAGAGGAAGGTATGGTGGCTTAGCACAACACCTCTTGGTACATTAATCAAGCCTCTACTTCTAACACACAGCCAGGGCAAAATACAATGCTCGATGGCCATTTATACTGTTTTCGTTTTCCATCCCTTTCTTTTCCTAACCTTCCTAGATCCTTTTACTATTATTGTTTATTTTATCCAAATCTGGTAACCGACTTAATAGTTCTTCAGGTATGCCATATAGTATGTGTTATGCTATTGACAGAATCAATTAACATCAGATAAACCGGCTCGTAACCCTATCTATAATAATAATATTATCTTTGCGAAAAACACTTGATGAGGTGTGTAACAATCCAACTATTTTCTTTAATAATTCTATGTCAAAAAATTTTGCATATCGACAGTCAACAAATGGCAACAATGCTTCGTAACTCTAGTTCCACGTGTTCGCTTGCTTCTCGATAAAAAGAGTAAAAAATACATTTAAATTTAGATTTAAATTTTACTCTAAATTTTGGATTTTATTTATACGCATCAAACATCGACGAATTGTTATAAATATTAAAAATAATAAAAATACTTAGTTTTTATTGTAATGTAAAATAACTGTGTTCTCTTAATGTGAGTGCAATTCACAAAATTATATTTTTAAGTGAGGTGAATGAGCAAACAGTTTATCTTACCATTATTTATGATAACTTTTTATCACCACCCATGGATGGTGGAACAAAAAAAAGTAGGAACATTAATTACAGTAAAGGAATTGTGATGCACAATAGAATAAGTTACTATAGCTTTACCAACACTACCATATTATAATAAAAGGTGAAGTCAGTATCATATTATATTAAAAGTTAAATGAGATTTGGGTATTTAATACCCATTTGATAATAAATTGGTAACGGGAACCTAATCTGACACAATACATAGATATTCGAATAGACCATTCGAATAACTAAGTATTGTGTCAGATTCATATTAATATTTAAAAGTAAGGATGTGTCGTCTACAAACAATACTGTGTCCAATTTGTTATTAAGCATATTCGATTAACATGACAAAATATTTGCACATTCCAAGAAAAAGAAGAGCTCAAGAAAAGAACCTTGAGAGACACCCAAACGCATAATGCAATATCCTATGTATCAAAACAAAAATATAATATTCTATTGGAGAGACTGTATTTGTCTGTTAGTAGAGCGCAAGATGAATTAAGTCTTTATATTCATATCCTGATGGGATAGATATTCAATGCGACTTTGGAGAGATCAGTCTCAGTACAGCTTCTTTAAGGAATGTGCCAATGGTGCCCATGTCTTTCATTACGGTTTCTAAATCAGCTCGAGACCTACCGCCAACTGCTTCGAAAACGTCGTGTCTCTCGCATCCAGCGCCTTCAGCGAGTCCTGGGCATGAGTGAGATTCGAACAGTAGTCCCCGTAGAGCAGCAGCCGCTCCCGCCACGCAAGGAACACGTCGGCCAGCCGCGGCGCCCCGCTGCCTGGCACGCATGCTTCGGTTGCCAATCGTAACTGCCGGAGCAGACCCGAGTGGATTTCGTGTAACTCCTGAAAATAACACGGAATGATAGAGAACGTCTTACATTCTTGCGCAGCTCTTATCGGTCTTCCTTTTTCTTTTTCCACTCCAAAGATGGTGATTTCCACACCCGCCAATTTACTGATGTTTTTAATTGCGAATGATCAACGATTGTAGTTTTATATGAAAAATAAATATATCTGCACAAACATGTTATTCACAATAGATACGCGCAATACACAGGGTGACTGGTGAGTCTCCTTCGATACTTTAAGACGTTATATTTGGAGATCATATATGAAGAATAAAAATATTATTAAAAATAAACATTTATTTACCACTGAGGCAACATAATATCTAGTTAAAAAATAATTCCGTAATACATGCTCATCAGAGCGGACACGGCGTGACTGAAATGGGACGGAAGGCGGGAGAGGGGTTTCGATTGCCTCGCGCCTATCGGCTGATCAGAGCCGCCACACTTCATTAATTTATTGAAAAATTTTACATAATTATGATGACATTTGAGTACCGAGTACTAATATCGTAGGCGACTCACCAATAACTGTCTAACTAAGATCACCAAAAATTGCGATAATATGAAAACTATCAAAAACATTAAACCTTGTAACTTTATCTGCCAGCTCAAAGATAAAAAGTATAAACAAGTTTTCTCGTCACGCTTTCGTGTGCCCCGGATTTATTTCAAATACTCCTCTTTCGTAAAAGAGAGTACAAACGAAAGTTAAAATTGCTGCATTGATTTATCAAATTAAAAAATATTCCCTTGTTAAATGGATATATTGTGATACTAATTAAGAATTTGTATATTAACTTACCTTTATTCCAAAAAATATGACACGTAGGTCCTGTGGTTTCAGATACGGCGTAAGTGGCCTCAGAAAGTATTTAATTATTTTATTAAGCACATCCACATAATTGCATTCCGTGTCAACAAGTTCCCTTATAACGTAATCCCTTTTCTCCAGGCTGTGCGACGATGTTGCTAGCTTAAAAAATAAAAAAAAGTTAGGATCGCGACGTCGACACAAGTGAAAGTGCTAGCGAATGCCATTCCAATTCCAAATTTAAAAGTCTACAGAAAAGAAAATCTATTAACCATTCTAAGCGCAATTCTACGGAACATTATGGTCAAGCTATCTTAGACTGGCTAGGCGAATAAAAAAAAATAATGATACCAGAAATAATGAGCGAATGAATAATTCACAGTATGCACGGAACGCGGCGAGGCGAACTTTTACTCGGGCGTCCGCGTCGCGATTCCCCAAGTCAGCCGTGTAATTTCTTTTTACCCACATTTCGTCACGCCGAAAGTTGTCCAATATTTATCGGCGATATGACCAAGGAGTTTTGTTCTGTTGTTTGCTAACGATATTTTCACTTTCGGAGCTGCGCGGCCATTTGGCAATTCCATTTCGTAACCCGCAACGGACAATTAATAATAAAACACAATCGAATTCGTGATGAAACTGCTCATTTTGCAATTCTTGAAATACACACGTGTTTCGAAAGATCAATAAAAATTTTAGCTTTCTGTCCTTCGTGTTAAAATCAAACGCGAACGCGTGAACATATCTCTATTACCTCTGGCAACATTAACACTACTATTACTTCCACAACGCTAACTACTGCTTCTATAGCTACATAGTATTTCAGAAGTGCATGTGTTGCCTCATAAGAGTAAATTAAGAAAAAGTACTAATTCATTTAAACTTCTTGAGATATTCTGAAATTACATGAATACGAAGAATAATATTTTTGAGGGCTGTAAAATTTACTAAATAATAGACCAAAATCCAAGGAAGTTTTGAACAATGCTTTTTTTGACAATTTAATTAAGAAACGCTTCTTTAAATTATATTACATTAAGTTTATATATAACAGTTTTAATATATACATTATATAATAGGCCAAAATTTCCACCGGTAACTACAAGCCATGCATTGAAAATTCACTCGTGCCACCTACCAAAGTATTACTGTCCACCAGACCATAAGCAAATAAAAAAGAAAAACAGAATCGACTCGATTTTCAAACGAGCACTCCGAGGCGGCACATGCATTTCGAATTTGGAACCCCGAGGGAAGAAAAAAAAAGGTAGCGGCGTACAGCGAAAGCGTTGTTGTGGTGCGCGTGGGCGGCGTGCGCGACGGTGGCGGGCGTTGGGGCGCTCTTGACGGCGCACAGGTCGTGGTAGATCTCCTCCTCGTGGATGCGCGCGCAGTAGCTCGCGTACTCACCGACGTCGCCAACGCCCGGCGGGACCTCGCCGCCGCTGCGCACGCCGAACACGTCACAACGCCGCACGCGCACTCCGCACGTGCTCTAGCCGCTTGTTCACTTTTTTCTTTTTATACAATCTTTTTGGTCATCTACTTTTATCCTTCGAAATTTTAACTGTTCGCGAATTTCATTTCGTAGCTGTTTTTTTTTAATATTATCAGTCATCTAGTTTTATAGTTCGAAATTTGAATCGCTTGCGATGTTTTTATCAGGCCCGTACTATTCTTTTCAGATTCCTATTCATAATTAGTAATAGCCGTATTAAGGGTGGCTTGCACCAAATTCGGTTTAAATATTATTAAACTTAAATAAATAATAGATGTTGGCTGTCAATTTTTTGGCAGATCGTTTAGAAAATCGAGCGACCTATTTAGCTAAGTCCAAAGCGCTGAACACGACTTAAACGTAAAGACGTAAATTTGATTTTAAATGTTATTTAAGGACATAGTGCAAGCCGCCTTTATTATTTACACACACAAATATCACAAATATAACAGCCACTATTCAGACTGGCTAAGAATTTTTACTATTTTTCCCGGAATGCGAATTGCTTGTTAACAGAACGGTTTTTATTATGTATTGTATACAAGGGTAATGGTTATTGTATCAATGACGGCGAGGAATCCGAGAAATGCTCTTCACTTTCCTCTCGCTACCGAACATCCGCTTGCAAGACCATTAATTTCGTTAAATAGCTATAAATTCGTCTCGGATGCGATCCTCTCGAGGCTATAAAGTGTTACTTTCTCCGCGATGAATGCGCTTCATCATTCATGTTTGTATTCAATCTGGCTATTAACTTTCAGCATTCATAACTTGGTATATCACTGCCAATTTTGCAGTGCACGTTTATTCAAGAACGCGACCTTAGTATTGGGGAGTGTTCTGCCAAAAGCTATTCAAACCGTTACTGCATGTAACCTGACCTATATCTTGAAAGCACTAGGAATGTAGGCGATCAGCTGACCGAGCGGAATTGCACCCGTTAGGCCCGTTGCACATGGACACGGTCACGACATTGTCGCCGTATCGTGCAAAGTGGGAGCTAAAGAGTATTCACGTGGCACGTCAACTTTTCTTCGCATGTAAATTTTATTTTATCTGACACGAAACCGTGTCGTATATGTGAAACGAGTCTTATAGTATTCACTGACGAGACGTCCTGGTTAACGTTCTGAGGTGTGTAAATTTTGCATAATAGCCGCAGCTCTCTGTATATTTAAGGTCGCATTTTGAATAGCTCGAGCACAATTCCCCGTCACTAAATCTATATGGACGTCTCGTCAGTGACCACCATTATGGGGGTCACTGATGAGACGTCCCGGACGCTTTGCTGAGCTTTGGTGGGAATAAATATTGCGCAGTAACGGCAGTTGCTCATACATTTAAGGTCGCATTTTGAATAGCTCGCACACTATTTCCCGTCACTATGGACGTCTAGGCAGTGACCCCCTTTAGATTCGAGTGACGCCGTTGCCGTCTAATTGGAATTGGATTGCTCCTACGGAACCAATCGGCGGAGGAGAACGTTTTTGCTGTTGGCAAATTTTTTCGCCGCCACACGCGTCGGATGATAGATGAATGTCAACGACCTCGCGACATATTTTGCAAAGCGTTCGACAACAGAGCCGAGCAATGCGACGCTCTCAAAACAAACCGCTGTTATGATGTGCGAGATATCGTAAACAGTTTATTCTCGACCTATTGATTGTTGATTTAAAGAATAGCATATGGCAAAATCAGCATCGAGCATGACTCTCCATATATATTACAGAAGCTGTATTATTCAGTATTAAAATCATCTTAATACAATTTCTACCTGATGTAATTATTAGTGATATATCGTTAAGAATGTTTGACCGCGGATACGGATTCGGATCTTCTCTTTCGTACTTTAGACATATTATTTTTATTATTTTCCAACAAAAAAGATTGAAACTCAATTGATAATGATTGATTTACTACCTTAAAGTTACGTACTATTTGTATAGTACCTTACTTCGGTATATGTTTGCAATATAAAGTTACCAAATAATTAATAATCAGATTGTAATTTAATACATTTCCATTGCTACCTAGTTATGTATATAAAGAATTTTAAATATGTATTTAAAACTAAAAGGGTTATAATATCCGCAAAGATCCGCAGGAAAAGTAACGGATACGGATCCGGATATCCGTTACATCACTAGTAATTATATATAATTTCTTTTTAAAAAACGCTAAAAGAGCGTTTTACAAATATAACAAGCACAAGGACTAACACCCGGATCCGAAACAAATATTTGTAGTTCGTATAAATATTTGCTTCGGGTGGGAAATGAACACACGACCTGCCACGCCGCGGCCAACGCATCAGCAACTGCGCCAACCGGTTATCTTATAAATATAATTATATTATTTAAACGCGTTTATCAGCTTGACCTGTATCATTTTATCTAGCAATATAACGGAATCATCAACCAGTTCGACATCTGATTATCTTGACTAGCTAAAATAATATTATAAAGGACAATGCCCATTTTTATGTATATTAATTACTATAGAATTCTTTTCGTAGAGAAAACCGGAGTTTCGGAGATATTTGATAAACTGCAAAAATTGATTCAACAAAAATAGTTTCTATTGCATTCTACACTTCTATGTCAGATTGCATAAACGTCATGTAGGTAAAGCAAAATTCATACTTATATATTTTAAATTATATTCCCTGTTCAAAAATCAAATCTATGAAGCGTTATGTAACAAATTATGGAAATAATTACTATATAATTTTGATCTTGATGCAAGATAATTTTTGATACCGCTTTTGGGCATTGTCCTTTATCCTATGGCAAGATTCAGGTCACTATCATCGATTTAAAAAATAACAGTATCTATGTTTTACTATTGTAAAGCTTTAGCGATTCAAATTTCGAACTCTCTCTGTCATAATTTAAAAAAGAAGAAATATTTAAAAAATGGAACAAGCAGATAGAGCGACTTGGAAGCCCACGCATGCGGGATACGTGCGCATTGCCGGCTTCAGTATTTCCGTTTGCCGCGCTCAATTGTGTCACGACTGTACCAACTAACGGATATTCTTTCCATATAGAGAAATGTTCGCTCAAGGGCACGGACGTGGTACAACCGAGCACACCAAAGGATCACAACTACTTTATGACTAGCATATGTTGCGTTTATATACTTATACAATACTTATAATATCACACAGTTAAAAAATAATCTATATAGGTACTCTATATCTAAATATATTTAAAAAAAGAACGTTGCAAATGAGATATATCACTGAGGTCCATTTATGAAATGTGTGTTAAACTTGACCTTTGATCGGTTTATTGTTTTAAACATTAGTTGGAGATAAATTGTTGGATATAATGCGCTCTATTAATTATTACAATTATCTCTTAAATGAACGTAGAGCCAGTCAAATGAGTTTTTTTAATTTAAATTAAAAGCAATGATGAACGATGTTCCTTTACATATTTGTAGATTAACTCTAACTGTAATAAAAATACTTTTGCCTATTAGTGCTCTTGAAACTCGAGAAAAAGTCAATAAGTTCATTCGAAATTTTATTATAATTGAGTTTTTTTTTTCTTATTTTTAAGTTATTTTTTGATAATGTTTAGTCGAGATAGAAGCAAATTTACAAAGTGAATTATAGATAACTAGCGGATCTGACAGACATTGTCCTGTACATACATGTCTTTAATTCGTAAATTTCAAGTTTTTGGACCTAATAGTCCCCTTGAACACACAAAAGACATCATCAAAATCGGTCCATTCGTTTAGGAGGAGTTCAGTGACACACACGCACACAAGAAATATATAGATAAATAAATATAAAACCGATACTTTTCAGTAAATTGCAAAAAAAAAGGGAAACAAATATAGTCGCACACATTTGAAAATCAATTATTTTACTGCCAGAACTTAACAATATATATGTAGTAAAGGGTTCAAAACGTCGGGTGATAAAATTTAAAAATAAACCACGATAAAATCGGTCAAGTTGTTTAATTTAAAAATGTCTAATATTCGCGTAAGTCTCAGAAAAAAAATATATATTACAATGATCCATATGTACATGTACATATTATGTACCTTGATAGAATTCGTTTGAATAACACAAGTCATTTAAATAGAAGGCATTGCTTAACGTCGATTAGTCAGTTTCGATATATTGCGAATCAAATTAACCCATGCCTAATATGTGTACGTTCACTTTACACGATCCTATCAATGTCTTATGGAGGCATAGATGAGGCAATCAAGGCATCAGTTTGTACGGTCAAGTCAAGCGTCTAAACATTTCGTATTCTGCTAATTATAATCTTCTGATAATGTACAAAACTTTTCTTAGAGATCATAATAAACCGGCGTAAAGGCGTACTTTAAATCGTTGTGAGTAATAGAACCATTCATCAATACGAAAGAAACAGCGACTAATCTATAAGAGATTTACCAAAGTCTCCGGGGAAATAATTGTGCACAAGTATATTGTTAATTCGCAAACTAGCCAACTCCACTTTTGTCAAAAACGTGGAGCTGGCAAAGACATGATTTTCAAAAATTCGGAAGCGTAAAATTTTTTGAACAAATAGTAATTCGAAATCTTGTCTGCTTTCTCAGCGTGAATTTGATTCATTTTCGTATTTAGTTTGAATTATTAAATATTACAATTTTTTATGGGTACCCTGACAAAATTACTCAAAATGGAGTGAGCTGGTTTGCGGATTAAGATATCGATATGCTGGTCGCCGCCTTCCTAGCCTAGTGGTATGGGCCCTTGTTTTTGCAAACCGGAGGTCGGAGGTTCGAATTCTGTGGGGGAACAATAACTTTGTGTTAGTTTCTTGGTTAGGCTAGGACCCAATTACCTGCAAATAAACATGCATCGGATGGGCATGTAAAAAGTCGGGCCTGCCCCAGACTTCTATCCGATCGTGTCCGATATCCGCTTCATCGGGCTATGGGAATAAAGGGACAGAGAGTGCGCATGTGTTTGCTTATACACTAGTGCACTATAACATCTCCTGCGCAGTTGGCTGACCTCTGAGTACATTGGTCGCCGTCCGTGGCCGTAATTCGGGCAGAAGGACATTATTTCATACGGAAGTGTACTCACTTTTACAGAAACAACACACTTACCAAGTCTGCATGACTTTTGGGGATGCGGGATGGTCATTTCTACCATTTTCTTTTACCACTTCCTCCCCTCCAAATCCTTAATACCAATCCTATCCTTTGCAATAAAATATTCTATCCAATTTCCGAGGTTTATAACACACTCGCGGCTTTTCGGATGTCGTGTGTGTCCATGAGCGAAGGGATAGCGTAAAAACAGGTGAATCGTCTG
>JAOCPS010085127.1:0-26329 GCA_025505425.1 Graphium colonna | reverse complement strand
GGTAGAAGAAACTAATAAGTATGCAGACAAGTTTTTATTAAATCATGGAGAGGAATTAAAAGAAAAGTCACGTTTAAAAGCTTGGAAACCAACAAATGCAGAGGAGATGAATACATTTTTGGGTATCTTATTCATAATGGGCCTCAACCGCATTCCAAATTTTCACGATTATTGGTCAAAAAAAGTTATTTACAAAAATGAGTACATTAGTTCTCTAATGACCAGAGACAGGTTTATTTTACTCCTGAAATTTTGGCATTTTAGCGAAGACGGAATAAATGATACAGGAGATAAACTTTACAAAATTCGTCAAATATTAAACATCTTGAATAACCGTTTCCAAGAAGTACATAGACCAGGAAAGTACATTGTGATTGACGAGACAATGATCCCTTGGCGTGGCAGGCTTAAAATCCGACAGTACATAAAAAATAAATCCCACAAGTATGGAGTAAAATTATACAAAATATGTACACCAGAAGGATATACCTATAACACGATCATATACACAGGAAAAGAAGGTAATAGGCGAGAACAGAATCATGGAAAAAATATAGTATTGAAGCTTATAAACGGCTTGGAACACGAGGGTCGTATATTGATAGCAGACAATTTTTATTCATCCGTGGATTTAGCCGAAGAACTATTAACGAAGAAAACTTTTTACTGCGGCACAGTTCGATCGAATCGCAGAAAACTGCCAAAATCTGTTGTAACCAAAAAACTGAAGAAAGGTGAAGTTTTTGGAAAAATGAAGGAAAATGGTGTAAAAGTAATAAAATGGGTAGATAAGCGCCAGGTTTTAATGATCACCTCGTGTAAAGATCACCGTGCTTCGCTCGTAGACACAGGTAGAACAAGAAGGATAACTAACGAAATTATTCAAAAACCGTTATGTGTCTTGTTGTATAACAATAATAAAAAAGGCGTGGACTACAGCGATCTTATTCAAAAACCGTTATGTGTCTTGTTGTATAACAATAATAAAAAAGGCGTGGACTACAGCGATCAAATGTCGTCTTATTACTCGACTTTACGACGAGGTCTGAAGTGGTACAGAAAAGTCATGATGGAATTATTACTGGGCACTGCACTTATAAATGCTTGGGTGATTTATAATAAAGAAAATAATGACCAAAAAATGTCAAAAAAAGATTTCACAGAGTCAATAATTGAAGCGCTTACGGGGCGAAAAATTACGGCAACTGGTACGTCTAACTAAATAATTTTCAAGCATATCTTTGCACGCACACTAACACAATGTCATACTTTCCAATAACAAGCACATTATATTGTTTCAAATAAGGTTTTTGGTTTGCACTTGTTTATGGTTTTCTTGGTTTTTTCACACCTTGTCTTGATCCTCATGGTTTTACTAGGCTGATCAAAAAGTCTACATCAGAACGTGCTTTTGTATTACATTTTAACCAAAACATGCTATTGAATTACATCTCTGGTGTTGAATTCTTCTGATAATATTGTTTCAAGCTTTTCATTTTATCATTTTATTTATATTTGATTTTATAATCGACTTACGAGTCTCACATTCAAAACATCATTAGGTATAATTCTTTTTTTTATTAATTTTTGGCTTTATCTTGTTTTAAGCGTTTTTTACTGCAACCACTGCTTGAGAACAAAACTTTTGAAGTAATGTTCGTGTGAAATATTTTTTGCATGAATAGTAGGAGTTTGTTATCTATGATACACGCAAGATCAATGAATCTGGGTTACTTATAAAAACCTATAAATTTCGGAAACTACGAATTCTATCTTAATTAAATAAATTGTGTAGTAGACACTTAAATATTCCTTAAATTAAGGTATTAATTAAATACTCCTTGTCTATTAAACACTATACTCAATACTCAGTCGTTGATTTTATCAAGCTAACATTCTTAGTTTCTGGGATGTATAGTTTTCTTTAGGTGACTCGCATTCATTGCTCTCGAGTGTATTATAAGGGCTCAATAACCAAATTCTTAAAACTGTGTGAATGTTTTTTTTTACTTTGATGGCATCTCCTATTGCTGGTACTTTGCTCTTTCATTTCTGCTTTCAAATTGAACAGTATTCCAATTTTGTACCTTTTCAGTGTTTCCAGGTTCAAATTTGCAGTCCATGCTCAGAGATCTGACAATAATTATTTTTTCTAGTAAGCACATTTACCTATATACCTCACTTATGCCAGTTCAGTCGGTTTTTTTTCTACATAATAATTTTACATACACACACACACACGCATGCACACGCATACACACACACACATATACACACATATTTATTATAAATGTTAATTTCTTCTTCTTATCGAATGTTCATTATGACATTTTATTGCAGATTTTCCCGAAGGAAGATGTTCGGATCATCTTTTCCAACGGAGTAATAAAAAGAGGCGATGCACAGGATGTTATAATAAGCTACGCCTTACAATGAACAGCACACAGGCATCCAAAAAAACCAAAAGGATAATGACAATTTGTGTGCAATGCAATCAATCAATGTGTTTACCATGCTTCAATGAAAAACATTTTTCTTAATTATTAATTAATAATGATTCTTTCTTTCCTTTAATCCTTTATTTTTTTTTTCTCAATTATGTGTTAATTATAGATTAGGTAACAAACTTTATTACAATTCAAGTTGATTATCGATAAATGAGTTTTAATTCTAATTCCCATCACTAGTCTTTACTCAAATAGGGCTGTCTTCAGGTGCGATGCGCGATATAATAGATACCCAATTTTTGATTCGTATTTTCTCTTAATCCATTTCCCAGAACCCCGTGCGAAGCCGGTTTACGATAAAGTAACTAATGGTCTATAACTGACAGAAAATTTGAAAGTCTTATCTAATTTTTGAAGGAGTTATGCCATTTTTAAAAAACCTTTTTTTTAAGAGATTGTTTAGGTCTCATACGCACTGAGGTTAAGTACAGACACGAGTCATAAGAAGTCTCTAACGCACTGGCTGAATGTCTCCTGAAAATCGCCCCGCAGCTAACGTGTTAAGCATGAA
The DNA here is from genome assembly GCA_025505425.1 of Graphium colonna. NCBI lineage: Eukaryota > Metazoa > Arthropoda > Insecta > Lepidoptera > Papilionidae > Graphium > Graphium colonna. The sequence goes on along the minus strand of JAOCPS010085127.1, from coordinate 23,311 downwards.
AAATTACTAATTTGAAATAGAGAGGCGGAGATGTTTGGAAACATTCCATTTTGTAGTTTTTATTTAAAAAACAAACTAATTAACCGATTTTTTGGAAAATTTTATGAGACTATCCGATTATCAGACAAAAATGCTCAAGTATTATATAAAAAAAATTAAATTGGTTCATAAATGACGGTCCATGACCCAAGGACGTACGTTAAATCTAAATAAATGAATTTAAAACAACATCCCCTATGTGTTATGTCCAGATTCGTTTTTTTATTAGTTAGGGGCTAAATTCGAAAAAAAAATTCACGTGTTATGTCAAAAGCCCTTTGGGCTTATTATAAAAGTCTCGAATGTACATATTATTTAATAATTTTAATATTGTTTTGAAATATTTTAAGAAAATGGACGAAAGTTAATTGATACAGGAAAACTTATATTTTTATACTGCCCTCTGTCAATATGTTATACACGGAATACTCCTTTTCTTGCACTTGTTTATTTTCTTGAGAATAATAATAAGAAGAATTAATTTGCTTTTGAACTGTGAGTACCTTGGTTCTTCTCACTTGGACTTACATATTTCCATTGGCCTAACCATAAGGCCACAAGGAATCCATAACGATTTTAGTGTCCAGCATCACAAGTCAGATATGAGAATATTACAATAAACCAAACAGAACTAGGGATGCTGGAAGGATATACCAGTGCACATTTGAAACCCCGAATAAACTACCTTAGAGGTTTTAATAACATTTTAAATAATATATGTAATTGGGTATTACTTGAGGGAGGTGATGGCTTTTATCTAGATCTATATATTTTATATATCGTATTTAAAATGGAGGCACAGCAACTCATGGTTTATTTAACTCAATTATCGTGTAGCCGCTTGCTCTATGTCTACGGAGAGGTCAACGAAAATTCGCTTAATATACGAAGAACGTGGGTAACCAAAGTTTGCCATAAAATAAGTAGGAAATTTTTTTTAAACATGATGATGATAACAGGATTATTTTTAATCAAATGAATTACAAAAAAAACCGTTATTCTTAGAATACTTTTCCCATTTTTTACATCTCAAAAACGAACTCCTTAACCGAAATTTTATGGAACCACCTTGAAAATGTATTCTTTCGAATAAAATATTTATTGTGAAACTTGTCTTTTAATTGATGGAGATATCGATAAAAATGCATAAAAAAGTTTCATTTAGTCTAAATATAATTAATTAATTTAAATAATATAGATAATGACTGAACGCCTCCGTGGCCTAGCGATTTAGGCACTTGCTTACCAAATCGGAGTTCGTGGGTTCGAATCCCGAGGGGGAATAACAACTTTGTGTTGTTGTTTCTTGGTCGGTTTAGGGTAGTGCGGACTAATTACCCGATTGCCCCAAAAAAAAGAAAGACGATCCACGCGTCGAATGAGCATGTAAAAAGTCGGTTCCGGTTGTCAAGAACACCTTTGGCAGTTGTTAAAAGATGTCAGTACCTTCAAATGACTGATGACTTCAACCTGACAACTTTGGGTTGCGGAGGTCGGATGCCAGTCGCTCTGTGTAAAAACTGATATTCAGGTAATATTGGTCAATCAAGTTGGATTAGAAGCCGACCCCAAATAATTTGGGAATAAGGCTAGAAGGAAGGAGGAAGAAGATATTAACTGTACGATAAAGCGTTGCTTATAAAATATTTTATTCAAATTCAAAACGAAATAAAATGTAAGACAGACATATGCAACTCCAAGTCTGGACTGCTTTTGAGAAGCGTCAAAGGCTTCATTAGAATTAGGATTTTAATATCAATTTAGTAAGTGCAAAAATTCTGAAATACTTTATAATTCTGTGGCAACGCCATAAGTTCTCGCACATCACCTTGTGAAGGTCACTCTTTTCAGAAGAAATGTTGAGGATGGCTGATATTCAATACCTTTTTAGCATAAATTGAGCGCTGAATTTACGCTAAAAATAAGCTGTATAGTGCCTTTCCAAGTTCTACAATAGTTCCAGCGGAGAGCTGTGTTAAAACAACAGGAATTATAATTAAATGCAGTAAGTACGTGGCTCGTGGAATATATGTTTTGGGTTGTTTTTTGTAATATACGCTTAGTGGTCAAACCGGTACTGCTTATATGACATAGTTTTAGTGAAAATATTAACGCATCACTATATAGTAATATTAATGCGATATTGTGCTGATGTAGGAGCATAAAATTTGATGAAGTAAAAGTTTTTAAGAAAAAAGAAAAATGCATTTATTTAATAAAAATGGCACAATGGTCAATTTATGTATTTAGCAAGTCATTTCGTGGTAATTACACCAATTTACGAATGTGAATTTTTTAGTATTTTTTTTGTGAATTACAGGAAAAAAGTTCCACTTCGACCTTTGCAGGGTCTCTAGTATAACTGGAAATAATCACAAATGTTTGTCATAATTAATTATTAAAACAAAAATATACTATTAAAACAAAAGATTCCGGCTATACGAAAGGCCAATGTGTTCATAGGCGTACTGTAAGGTACTTCCCTGAACACGTCAGCTTGTTCGCGCAACACAATAAGCAAATGTCACAGACCTGGTGTGAGAGCGTCAGCAGGCAGGCGAGGACTAGCAAAGCCGCTTGAACCATTGTCGCGACTCGTCTGATACGGTGGGCACTGATGCTGATTAATATACGTATATGGAACGCCGAGATATCTCTTATCAGAACAGCCACACGCTCACTTGCAGACTAGTTAGGACAATGAGTGTCCGTTTTAGTAACGGTGCGATAAAATTTAGTTTCGGATTATGTAAATTTTTATAGGACCTTATCACATTTTTGTATGATTTTTTATATTTTTCTAAATTATTTGCACAGGAATGAATACTACGGTCGGATTATTTTAGATCTGAGAATGTGTTCACATGTTAAATATGTGTGAAGGGAACAATTTATATTGAACTCTATTAGTTTCTCCCTCTTGTAAAACTGAACAATTTGTCGTTAAAAGAGTTACAACTATAACTTACGCATTTTTTTCTTAAGCAGTACCCGTTACGAGAAAGGCATTATCAGTATTATTTCGGGCCTAAGCCCGAACGTCTGCCATCTAACTTTGTTCTTATTCTATAGTTCTACTGTAATCTGTAATTAGTTGTTGAAAATATATTAGGTAAATCATAAAGGCATCAGGCGAATTGAAATGTCGTCGTATAATGGAAACAGTATTAATCACAGAACTCGGTAAAATCCCTGAAGTTATAAGAATTGGTAAATGAGAATATAGTCAAAGGAAATAGTTTTCAAACACTATTTTCCTTGAAACATAAACAATTTTTATTCAATATCAACAAATATTTAATTTTTGATACGAGAAATGTAAAAATATAGAAATCTTCGACAAGATCGGCATATAAACTTAAAAATGTAAAAATGTTTTCTTTTGCCTCATGATATTAAAGGATATACTGCTACTTGGTCCATCGGTTTATTGTAACTGCATTTTTTAGACTATGTTTGTAACATTTCAGAGAATTGTCCTTCAGGTTTAAGTTTAATCTTGCAAGCAGACAACGTTGCCAAATAAGTGGAAATTAATTATTAAAAGTAATATAACTAATGATTAGCCCAAATAGATTCTTATTTTAATATAGTTTGTAATTTCATAAGAATTAATATTTGTTTAACTTAAATCTCAAATCTGGTTCGATATGGTATAATCAACCAACGCTATGTAAAATATCGTGATAAGAGCCGTGGTAGCTCAGGGTCCGGGAGCTCGCCTTCAACTCTGTTTACTCGAAGCGTACCTGAGTTTGATTCCCGGTGCCGGAACTAATGAAATTGTCAATTTTTTAATTGCACCTTTAAGTGCTGATTTGTCACGTGCTCGGCGTTGAAGGAAAATATCGTGAGGAAACCTGCATATCGAAGAAATATTTCTAAGATGTGTGCAGTTCACCAATCAGCACTGAGGCCGCGTGGTGCTCTATGCCCTATACACTCGTTCTAGAGGAGGCCTTAGCCCAGCAGTGGGATAATTCCAAAAATAGCCCGTTACCTTACTTTACTTTTACTTTACTATGTAAAATATCTAGGTAGTATCGCTTTTTTATTAATTTTCTTTTAAAAATTAACCTTAAACGCTTAACAGGTCTAAAAGATAAAAGTACTTTATTATACACATGGGCGTATCTACGGTGAGTACCAAACCATCCTGGGGTGGGCATTAGATCATCCTGGGGTGGGCAATAAGACCATCCTGGGGTAGGCACTAGACCATCCTGGGGTGGGCACTAAACTATTCTTGGGCTGGGCAATAGACCATATTAGGGTGGGCACGCCCCACCCGGCCCCCGTTCTAGATACGCCCATGGTTATACTCAAACGTCGAAACCATAAATCGAATTAATTACTGTCTTTTACTACGATTGCCTTTATCTCCTTCATCGAATCCAAATATAACGGAATCTTAATCCTTATTGTACCGATTATATCAAATAATCCTTACTTTTGTTTCTTAACTTTTTCTCAATTATTTCCAAAACTAACAGAGTTACGATATTACTACTAACACTGATAAGCTTTTTAAAATCTTTCACCCCAGTTGCGTTAAAAAATTACAGAGCTTAATTATTTGAGAAAAATTGTAATTAAAAATCAATGAAAATGTAGTAAGAATTACGTAGATAAAATGCCTCTTTCATTTCGTTCTTATCGTGATCATGTGTAATAATAACATTCATGCGATTTGTAAAAGATATCAAGAAACATAAAAAAATATATGCGCTTATCAATTGCTAATCCCTATGGTCCATCGGTTTTTTCAAAATATTTATTGTGTCTAATGGTGCAGAAATTCGATAATGTGATCGATAACATTTTCAAAAAAATCCGCATATAACCAATAAAACAAACAGCGTAGTTTAGAAAGTTATATTATGACGTCAGAAAAACAAGTCATTTATCTAGCCCAAAGGTCGTTTCACTTAATTTTTTAATCTGATATCAACATTTTATGTTTAAAAAAACCTATTTCACATTACGAAGATGCAAATTGATGTATAACTAGTTATATTTAAACATTTAATCCTTATAAATACACAAGGATTAAATGTTTAAATATAACGAGTTCCGGGGTGACAAAAATGTAGTTATGAAACTCCTTGATAAGACACACTCCACCAAACCATCACTGACGCAGGATGATGACCACGTTGTACCTTTCCGATCACTTAAGCAGATTCTTTAAAACTGTGACCGTACATTTTATCATTTTGCTTATTGTAGTCTTCTTCAATCGTATTTTTTTCATTGGTAAAGAGGATATTTCTGTGCCTTTCCTATCGCGCCAGAAAGCGTTTTGATCGATCCACTCTATTTAATTATAAAGATTGGTTTAGGACATGTCTTGTATATAGATGATATGCACCGAGCATCAGGTCTTGTTTATGATAAATGACAGAGTCATGGTGGGAATCTTCATTTCTCGCTATAAGACTTTTTGCTTCCTAATGGGGTTTCGACGAATTTCTTCAACAGCATTAGCAGCCTTTGTAGTACATCAGCACGCGGCCTCCCCAATCTTTTCTGGTCTTCGATGGAGGAAATGTTGTTGTGTCTGTTGATAGTACAATCCTATTTTCTTTAACACATTCCATATTGTATAAATAAAAAATACATAAAAAGAATTTTAAATATAAAACTTGTTTCAAATGCAAAATAATGAAAAATTGAAAAAAAAAGAAAACTTTTTTGTAACAGTATATACGGTTAAACTAGTGTATGTCACTGCACTTCTCCTAAACAGTTCGAGTGATTTTAATGAAGTTTTGTGAGTATGGTTAGGTGCCACCAGAAATAGTTTAGAAGGAGATTGGAGTAGGACAAGGTCTGCCTAGCCACCTGAAAAATTGTAAAATTTCATTATTCGGTAAATATTTTACGCCTTTATGGGGCAAAGGATTCACACCACCATTTAGGGGCATCTGGTTGAATCCGTAACCGGGTGACCCAAACTCTTGTTATACAAACTAGATGTCGTAAGTTGGGTCAGGAAAATACAGGTTGATCACCGAATGTTCTGACAAATTGAATGAGCTATGTGTAGAATCTGTACTAATATTACAAAGCTGAAGAGTTTGCTTGTTTGGTTTAATTGTCACATCAAAGAGGGCACTGGCCCGAACAATTCTCGACACTGAAAACTAGACTACCAGATCAAGAAAGGACGAAAAGGACGAATGCTGCTGCTACTCTGGCCAGAACATGCTTAGACTTGCGAGTCCGAGTTCCGCAGGGAAACTGCATATCGCCTATTCTGTACTCATTACATACCAAGGACATCTCCGTCCTGGAAGGTCACCTCAGCGAGGACGAAAGACGTGTATTACTCGCTTTGAGACTTTAAGGTGGAGTTTGTAAAGGATTTGTTTGATGGCGCGTATGTCAGGATGCACCAAAATTTGTGCGGCTTTACAGCGCTTCAAGCGCGGCCATCTGACGCGCGCCCCTATTTATGAGAGCTATTATTGTAGCAGTAAGGTGCTTGGTCGAGGGGATCATGTGCTTCGAACGCCCGGCGAACAATGGCCAAACGCCCGGTCAGCGGCTTACTTCCATTAGTTGTCACCGCTTGATCGTTTTGTTTGTTGACGGCGATATACTATTATGCCTTTGGACATGGAGATGTACAGTACATCTCCATTCTTGAGCTGATATTAGGCTTTTTAAAACCCCAGTTGGTCGAGATGCCTACCGAGGCTTAATGCCCGGGCGAAGAGGACATCCTTGAGAGTCGTAGTCGCAGCCCCAGTGCTGCTTCGTTTTTATCTTAGTAGCAGCGACGATGATCCGAATAGATAGATAGAAGTTCAATACAGTAATAAGTAATGACAAATTGAATTTTCGATTGGATTGGCAAAATACTAGGAAGGTCACTCGAGGCGGGTCAGGATTAGGACGCACCGAGCTTATACCAAACGATGAACGTCAAGGACGTTCATCACCGTGTCAGAATACTTCATCTTTTGGTGGGCATTCATTACTAACTGGAGAGCTCTTCATAATAAGATTTTGTAAGAAAACAATAAGTTTGCAATAAAATCTTTTGAAAGCTAATTAACATTATTCGCAAAGATATTACAGAGTGAGCGCCTAATTATTTTATGTAGCAATTTTTACTCTGTTACGAGAATCATAATAAAACTAAAGGCTAAAATTTTTGTACTATATCCTCTATATTATTTTTATACGGTATGTTCAAATGTTCTATATTATCTATATATTATATCCTTATTACAAATTTAACACACCTTCTTATTTTTTTTGCATGAGATTGTTATTCTGGAGGTATCCGGAATCTTAAATATGGATGTGAGTGCACTCTTTAATCCATTATTTAAGCTATCTTGTTTAACGTTCGTATGTTGACAAAGTAGCAGCAACTCTTTCCATCTTCAGGGCATCAATGGGCGGCAGAGGGTACTTGGGACAAAACTAGCCGTCCGTTCGTTTGCCAACTTCTATCTGTAAAAAAATGTTTTTGGTCGGTTCTTCCTCAAACCAGTACGAGTTTCCAAACCAGGTTTTAGCTTACATACTAAGAACAACCCTTATACAAATCTTATGTAAAACTTGTTATATTATTATATTATATTAATCTGTTTTATAGCAAATAAAGTTTATGATTGTTATTACTATAAATTATTCTTGCCAGTAAATAATACCCCAAACGAACATATCTTAGTTCCACTTCTCTTCTTAATGCATCTCTTCCAGAGAGTTCTTGTTGTTAAAAAGTCACCTGTCACCTGATTTCATATTTCTCCATTTAAGAAATGACCTCTTTTCAGGACAGATCCACCAACTCCTTGGATTATTTATTTTCGCGATTCTGCAAACCTTAAAAACCAGAGTTAAAATTTATCGGAATTCTCCAGACATACAAATTTGCCGGTCATTTTTGTTACATTGGTTTATCAATAGGACACATTTTTCATTTATACGATTCGATATTTATCGAACTGTCCACTCTAATTTAACCTTTCTAAAATTCTGTTGTTTAAGGAAAATTAAAATTAAAGGTGAGTAAAATGAGATGGACAGACCAGATAAAAAATGCTGTAAAAGACTCATCATCAGTTCATGAATGCGCAAGGAAGGCATCTCCCAGATAGGAATGGCGACGTGTTGTGAAGCTCGCAACCAACACCTGAGTTGATGACCACGACTACTCTACCAAAAGTGGAACTGACCGAGAAGAAGAAGATGAAAAATAGTAGGATGATTTTAATTTACAATTCCGTTACATAATTTAGGAAGACTTTTTGCTGATATCTATGTTGGGGGGCGGTGGTACCTCCCTGATGGAGCAGATTTATGAATGCAGCAAGTTAGTCCAATCAATGAATGAAGTGTGGCGCCTTGACGCGACGCCTCATCGTCAGTACGCACGCAATAGGTCGACCCTCGCTTCGCTTCACTCCGGCCCCGGCCGCTCCGTGTTCTTTAGGATGAACATGCGTTGAATAATTTAACTCTCGAGTAACTTTATTCAGTTATCACTTTTATTCTTCACACATGATCCTCACATAGAACGTCCTCGAGTATTGAAAGTGACTCGCCAGTCAACCTGTATATACTAAGTCTTTTGTTATAATTGAGATGCCTGAGACCCGCTCGTATCATCTAAAATCTGTTTCTATACCAGCGGCTAGCAGATTTTCCTTACGGTTTCAGGTTTTATCACAAGCTAAAAGTTTTGTTCGTCCTCCTTAACCACAACCTGGAACGATTTAGAATCATGGTTATTGAGAGCTGGATGGAATATTTTATCTCGTATGAGTTAAAACAAGGAGGTATTTACAAGGAGTACATGCGTGGCCTCAGGTAATAATTACAATCGGGTAATAATTATAGGTTGAGGGATTTTTGCGGACGTCCAGTACTTCGATAGCGAAGAACTCCCAAAAGATGACGGGTTCTGACACGTGAGCCAACACGAACGCGGTTATACGTTCACCGTTTGGTAGTTGCTCGGTGAGTACTGATTCCCGATCCGTCTTCGGGTGATCGTCGGAGTATGCAGTGTTGCCGATCCAAATGTGTGCTTTGAATTCCCTGCTTCCGCTATGCGTCGAGGAACTTGATATGGCGACGCTACTTGAAGCCGTTGTTGACTTCTTCTGAGGTTCGAGATGAATGAAACTATCTCTTATATATGTCATAAGATATTCTAATTTATGCAAGAGCAATGGTTGACACTTAAATATTTACAATGCTACTACATTAGGCCTTGTCGTTTTGCCACTTGCTATGACCATACTAAATTTTATTATTACACTAGCTTAGGATAGCACAGGGATCGTTAGGGAAATTTTGGTGTCTCGCTACGTAATACTCGTAAGGCGTATAAATTTTACTACCCATCATGAAATAAACCTTAGTAATAAGGCATATGAATTTTATTATCTGTACGCAAGACAAAACTATGCCATAAAATTGGTAACTTTATGGTACTCTACACGTCCAGTTATGAAGATATTATTTCAGTTTGGTTAAAGAGCAATTGCATTCAAGATGCGGCAGGCGTTTAAATCAAAACTATTTTTCATATTTTAAAGTGCCTCAATAAATCTGATTATCTCTTTTTAAGTCCATTAAAGAGAAAAAAAAAATAAGAAGCCCGTTGGTGTCTTATGTTTACGGCACTTTTTGTAATTTTCAAAACTTTAATGTAAAAAGACGTTTTTAAATTATATTAAAGCTTACTTGAAATTACTTGTTTAGTTGGAAAATCTTTTTATATTAGTAATTAAATTGAGTTCCTCAGATAAAGTCGGATTGACCTGGAAAATAATTATTAGCGAAACTGGAAGAGTCGCAAATCGCAGTCCGAGGAATTCATTATCTGTTGCACATGGAACTAGAGAAACGGACAGAAGTTGCGGCGTCCTTCGTAAAATATTTTGCTAACATTCCAGTTTCAGGTACAAAGCCACTTTTGTCCTCTCCAAGGTCGCTGAGTCATTGAAGAAAGAAAATATTGGGGAATGTAAAGTAAACTTCAGATTTACGTCTGTAGGCAGTAAATTCTTCATGCTAAAAGAACTGCCGATTTATAAGGGATCTCGGTGGAAGTGGTGAAAACGATTATTAATATAGTCTCACCTTATTTCGGAATTATATTTAACTGTTGTATTGAACGTGATGAATTTCTTGACCTAATCGAGTACTGTAAAAAAATCTAATATTTAAGTCTGGTAGTAATTTAGACCCCAATAATTTTAGACCTATTTCTATACTGGTTCTAAGTCAAATTGTCGAAAAAATTATTTTAAATAAGCCTTTGTTACATTTTATTATGGCCAATTTATTCCATAGAAACCAATACGGACAGAATCTGAGTTGCTCTACAACAGATGCGTGTATCCAGCTTATCAAAAACATCTTTGAAGCCTGAGAAGAGTCACAAGATGCCTTAGGTGTGCTCTGTGATTTGACCAAGGTTTTTGATTACGTTCAGCATCAGACGTTGATTAGGAAATAACGCCACTATGGTATATATTGCATATTATGGCCATCGAATTCAGAGAGTTGAAGTGAATGGCAAGGAATCTCTTGGGGCCTGAATTGGGCCTTTTATCTTCTTTATTTATGTAAATGAAATGAATGTTAAACAAAGTTCCTCGAATCATGACGAGGTAAACAATACCCTTTACCTTTCACACTTCACCTCGTTCAAAATTTGTCTGTCTTTTAAAAGTATTTGAAAATCTCATTAAATTGCTTGGCTTAAGGCATTCTAAGTCATTAAGATCTTGGTTTTAGGCAAACATAAGATATATTACTTACTACCTATATACTTATTACCATGATTCAAACCCTTTTAGTTTGGTTTTAATACATGATATATTATTATATTATGTATTTTGTAAGGATATATGAATGACTTGAATAAAAATAAAGGTTTATTTTGGCTATTCTACGTAATATATCTCGGTTCGTCACTACTGGATTAAAATTCCTTCACAATGAGAGTTCACATGATGAAATCTAGTTTTATATCTGGATTACATCATGAGAACTCTTCTCTTATTCATCTTTGTAATATTGTTATGTTAGGTACATAAATATTATTATACTTTACAATGTTTCATAAGCAAACGTTTAATAAGCAAACACTTATTTCTATATATTTAAAAAAATATGATAGCCATTCTGACTATAGACATAATGGCAATCATAACTTATAATGGTAATAACGCGTTATAACGCTAGATGAAAAATCTATTGATGCACAGATTTGTCAGCACTTTGATTTCCAATGGTTATTCATACTCTACCTTATTTAAAATATAACGATAATACTAATGCCATTTACCCATAAAAAAATCATAAGCTTATATAGCTTTCTTTTCCTGTGTGTCTGGTTCTAATTGAGATATTCGGTTCGTTTTTGTTAAAAAGTGCTTTAATATCGAAATTATTGAAGTTTTAAGTTATTGCATGCATATCAAATGAAATATCAGGGGCCCTCTACAAAATGAGAGTTTCGTTTAATCAAGGGATAAGCTGAAAATCAGCAAACAGAATTTTCTCATTAAATGCTGAGCTTATTACCTTTTTGCCAATTTGTTATTGTCTATGTATTTATTTAAGCTTTGGAAAACTGTATTAATTGTATTAATTAAATTGTATTAATTTTTTTATTGTTTTGTATTTCTTTAATATTTTATGTATTTTTCCGGCAAATAAAGATTTATTATTATTTGCCGCAAAAAAAAAAACATAAAATATTGGTTTGTTTAGTGGAAGGTAAGCTATCTCTCAACAGTGGTGCATAGCAGCACAGGTCACTGGTTTTCATTACTCTGCAAATTCAATACAGGTGATAACTTATATCAGAAAATCCAAACATATTTGAATATATTCCCAATATTCATCTCTGTTCATGACAACTGCTTACAGTGTTTTACAGATCAAGATTGGGAACACGAAGAGTTATGTTTCTTTATATGTTTCGTTGATGACAATGGCTTCTGTTTCCTCCATTGACTCGATGATTAATAATGAAGATCACTTAATAATTTTTGACGAATGAAAAAAATGATATCAGAAGAATCTTTTAAATGTTATTGCTAGCTCATAATGGATGGTGAACAGACAACAGGTGAGTCATGATGTTTTCTCATTCTATACTATACTATTGTCATGCTTACGACACACATATTGCCAAGGCAAAATGCTATTTTGCTGCATTTAATAGCCTGCAACCAGGAACATATGACCGCCTCAATATAAAGGAAGGGTTTAACAAAGAATATTAAATATTTTAATAAATTTAATAAATAAATAAAAATAATAATTAAATATTTTATTCTCTCTTACCCGATAAACAAGTCTTTCCTAAAGCTGGCCGCTCATGTGGATTCTCCGTATATTGTGAATATCAGTAGCCAGCGTTACCACTTACCATTATATCTCTGAGCGTTTGTCACTTTTAGCCTGAAAAATAAATTATAATTTTGAAAAATATATTACTGGTAATGGTGCAGACACGATGATGATGGTAAGCGGGAACACTGGTGTCACATAGGGACACCGACAATACTGAATATGAAATAACTCTGTTGCCAAAATTGGCTCATGATATGAAAAACTCTTGCTTGGATTTTGTAAGTATAAGCGTATTGTATCATTATATGTTTGTCTCAATTCCCAGAGATGCCAATGGAGCAATAGCGTAATGTTTCGATTCAAACTTCGCTTGTTAAAACATCATTGTTTTTGACTGAAACAATAAGACTCGTATCACTTTTAAGGGAGCCTGTCTGTATACAGAGTTTCAGTTGGAGAGCTCGCAGCCGCTTCGTTCGCACGGACTCTGTTTCAGTAACACAGATGCTTTGGCCGCTGCGATGGCCGCCTCGCGTTTCCTTCTCTTTTTAACCGTGTTGCTAATCGAGGTACTTGATGCTTACCTTTTCACTTAAAATTTCTCACGTGGTGTATTTTTAGTTTTAAAACGTGCCATACGTAAAAATATTATTTTTTCTAACTCAATCATTGTGTGGTATGAACTCATTTCTCGAAATCCCCGTTGGTTTTGTGTGCCAAAAATAAATGTAAACATTTTATATTTAAAATATTTTGGAGAGAACTGACTATTTATTTTTCTTGTGATGTCCGATATTCGTGTAGTTAGTCATATATTAAAGTTTTGTGCTTATTATTTGGTTTTTGTAATTTTATCGATTAATTTAAGTATAGTTTCATATAAAAATTGTCTTAAAGACAACAGAATTTGCTTAATATTTTTAATCTAATGTCAGTTATTAAATATATTGAGTAACAATTATTCCAATTATGCTGAATATCTATGTATAAATAACTATAATATCATATTTATCTGATATAGATGTGTGATTACTAACATTAAATAAGGAATTTTTTATCTTAACACTATATAATTTATTAACCGTTAATAATTTTATTTATATTTTAGTCATTAATAGTGGCATATTACTAAATATAAAATTATGTGTATGAAGCCATTATCGATCATTATGTAGACAAGTTGATGTAATGATCTAGATATTTGCAATACATTAAACCCACTGGCGAGAGTTTTCAAAACTTGTATTATTACCATAACAGAGCACCCAGGGATCCAAATTGAAGAACATGAGCGCGGACGATTTCCCTTTGACGCGGTCCCTGGGCTTCTCCCTGGACTCGAAGGCGGGGAAAAAGCTGGAGGATGCAATGTTCAGCCAAGGGTACCTGGAGCAGTACCATGAGGTGATGAGGGCCAGCCGCGAGTCCTTCGAGAGCTTCGAACACGACAAGGAGAGGCGCCGCAGGAGGGGCAAGAGCTTCGTAGATCTCGAAAAAGCCGGTGAGCATTAGTACATTTTATGGTCATGGTCACGGTGACTGCGACGGACGTCACATGTGGGAATCATATATGAAGCATACTTTCATTCTACGAAGTTAATATAAACAAAAAAAAAATTAGCCACTGAATAAATTTAATCTAGAATCGAATAAGTACGAAACGCATGGGCATCCTCGCGGACGCGGCGCGGGCGGCCGCTTTTTCAGCATCGTATCCGCGTTTCATTTAATTATTGTAAAATTTGGTGAAAAACTATGCCCCAAATTTTATTACATAGTAAATACCGAATACCGAGTTTTCATCTTTTATAGCGTCAGTGACTCACCAAACAACCTATAAATAATATTTAAATATGTACGTTGGTAAATAGATGAAAAAATAAAATTAGAATTTACCGCTGTCTGTGCACTTATTACATTAAATATGTATGAGGCGTCCTTTTAACAGCAATAAAAGCCAAAATAATATTTTTTAGAATTTTTGTCTGTGTCTGCGTGAAAGCAGTAGCATGACAAGAAAACCTAAATGAAGTTTTTATAGTTGTAATGGTGTAGGTCTAACTCAAAATCAGGCGTATGTCTTATATTGATAAGCCGCTCAGATGGTGAGCAATTGAAATAAAGTAATACCTGTATTCAGACATAGATATCGTGCAAATATTTAACAGTAAAATAATTTAGTCTCTTAAAAAAGCGAGTAAGACCGCAGGCAACGTCTAGTGTTTAATAAAAAGTAGCATTATTCGCGCAGAACAAAATCTATTCAAGTATAATTTATGTTCTGGATTTTTTTAAATAATGTTTTCGAGAGAAGAATATCATTTCATCTGTTATTTTGTTGTCTACAAAGGTTAGTTGTAAAAAAAGAGATATGGTTATTTAAAAGAATTTATTAGATAGTTTTGATCAGCACGCCTCAAACAATTTTAATGCAATTGGTTGTATAAGATTAAAAACCACGTATAAAGTATATGTACATTTTATTTCTTGCAAGTATATAAAATTTTATATGAGCATATAATTTTATGTGAGCATATAAACATTTTATATTATGAGAGAACGTTGATATTGAAATACGAGAGCTATGGGCGAGAGAGATCGTGCTGCAGATTATTCCCAAGCTGACGTGTATCCGTCACAAAATGTGACGCGTAAAATCCTCTCCCGATGACAGTACATTCTATTTTAATACAAAGTTTAAAAGGGAAGTAAGACAAACGAGCAGATGGTTCAGCTGATGGTAAGCGATCCCGTCTCCTATAGACAAACGCAACATCCGGAGAGTTGCGAGTGCGTTGTCAACCTGAAAGATCGGATATAATAGGTTAATTAGATAGGATAGGATCGGGATTAAGGATTCGGAGAGGATAGGAATAGGAAAGGAAAAGGGTAGACATGGCCGTTCTGCATCCCCAAAAGTTATGCATACTATATTTTATGCTGACAATATAAAGGGCGGTGGTACTTTCCTGGGCGAGAACGGCCGTAGAAGTGCAGCAAAAGCTGTATAAAGTTTTTAAGCGATTGATTACTATTTAGAAGGGCTGATTCCTGTTTCATAAGCTCTGTGAGCGTATATTTCTTAAATTATTGGATAATAGCATTTCGTGGTGAATCAACAAAGCAATATTTTATTGTATAGATGTGATTGATAACGTTTCCAGGCGTAGTGGAAAGGCGCAGGGGCGCCGAACGCCTAAACTCGGAGTTCGGACGTCGGCGTGCGCGGTCACAGGCCCTGCGCAGGGACAAGCTCAACAGCCAGAGCATGAAGAGCCACCTCGAACACTCCAAACACACCAGTTCCCTCGACAAATCGCAAAAACACGCTTAGGATCCTGTTATTTATATAATATGCAATAAATGTTTTTTGTTTTCGTATTATTGTTTCTTACTCCCTTTCTTATTCAGTGTTTATACGGTGACCAAGATTTTCCTCCAATCATTGGAGGGCGAGGCGGGATTATCTGTTCGGAGTTCAGTTTTTCTTCATTATTACCAGTATTTATGTACCTTATAAAGTAGCCAAATAAACAAAGGTAATAAATAACAGTCATTCAACGCATCCTTATTCATTATATTACCATATAACTATTAACGTTCATATGAAGCAAAATGTAACAGCCTATTATACAAACCGACCCATTGGTGGATAAAAGCCTACTCTAGATAAAGTAATAAGGCATAACATCTTTGCACAACTCTCCGGATGTTATGTGTGTCTATGGGCGACGGACTCGCTTATCATCTGGTAAACCGTCTGCTCGTTTGTCATCCCTTCTATATACAAAAAAAAAAACACGCGACTATATTATAAGTGTCAATCTTTTTGGCAGCTATAGGTCAGCTAGCGTCACTCGTCGCGTGTCGCCCCTCCACAGCTAAAGCTGTCTTGTGCGCAGCAACTTGTGCGATGTTCCGTGTACTTGATTCGATTGCGGGTTTAGTATCGTGGAAATATTATTAACACATGCAGGTTTATTGACGATGTTTTCCTTAATCGCCTAGAGAGTGGTAAATTTGCAGTTCAAATTACAATAAATAAATTAAGAATTTCATTGGTGACCGGGAACTGAAGTCAAAGTTCGCTTCTAGTAAACATAATTGAAGGTGAGCGACCAGACACTGAGCCACCACTGCTCCTTATGTTGAAGGCAAATAGATGCTTTTAGAATAATGATGATCTTTTCGTAAGGCCATTAATTTTTATGTGGAAGGTTTTCAATTTGCAGATTGGGGACATTTTTCCAAAGTTAAGATTAGTTTATACCTCAATATAGTTTTTCTTCTAGTTCTGCACTTTGTAGTGATGTAACCAATTTATTAATAATGTTTACCAATTATTTAAGTGATGAAACAAGAACATTAACTGTTCGAACTCTCTTTTAATGAATGGGACTGCTGTTTTTTTCTACTAGATTATAATATACTGTGCAATATGTAGAGTTATGTAGTTAGGGAAATTTTAAGGGTTATGTTAATGTGCTAATTATCTTTACATGTAAGTTAGTTGTGTGCCACTTTGATAAAAGAAAAAGGGCCAAACCAATTACCACATATTCAAATACCACTTCTGTAGTTTAACGCTTTAATTTTTGCGCGATATTTGTTTCGCAATGGCAGTGTTGCTATTTTGTGCATTTTTATGCGTTATTTTCAAAATCAGTGCTGTCCCATTAGAAGACGAAAATGACAGAATAAACGTATACACACCTATAGAAGAAAATATGAATTGGCGTCTGTTCACCGACATTACCGAAAATGCCATAGATGTTACAAATTACGGACACAAAAACAATATTCGCGATTATATTTTGGATCGCATAAATTATGTATATGTTCCTAAACCGCATAAAAATACCCCTACAAGAAATAAACGTCAGGATGCACCAGAAGGAAATTCTCAAGTTATGATTGGCACCTTCCAAGCTTACGTGAGACCAATGAATTCGCAATGAAAAGTAATATGACTGGATAAAATTGTATGCGAATTAAAGTAAAACCACGATAAATAAAAATAACATAAAAAAGGAATAACTTGTATATGTATATACGTTACTTTTATTTGTTTATTTATCCGAATACGACACGTTGTTATGAAAAAAAAGACGGCAAAGAATAAATAGTCCAATTTGCAAATTATTTTGTATTTTTTTCATATCTGTCAAATAACTTGTATTGGTTTTTGATATATATAAATACGAAAATTGTGTAAACAGTAAGCAAAATCTATCTTAAGAAATTCGCTTTTGTAAGTTTCCGAAGTGTCTAATAAGTGTCTGAGTATAAAAAGATATCCGCTTTGTTTCTTAGACCTAAAAACGCTCATCAAATTGTAAATTATTTTTTTATAAATAAACTGAAGACATTTCAGTTTTTTCCATTTAATACTCTCTCTCTGTCTGTTAAGTTCTCGTAATTATGAAAGCAATTTTAATTTTTTTACGTTGTACTAACGTTGGTCTTTTTATACCATTATATCTATTATTTTACATAAAACCTAATACAATAATATATTTCATATGTTTGTATTGAAATAAATAAAACATTTTTTTTATCTTTCTTTTACGAATTAAATATAATATGTGTTAACTCTTGTAATCAAGAACATAATTTTTACTTTTTCTTCTTTTCGCTATCTGGTTTACTTTTAGTAAAAGCAGTCAGTAGCCTCGTAACAAAAAACCACAAAGTGACTAAGCCAGCGAGAAGGAGGGCGGCCAAGTCGAGGTACATCTTCTGGTGCCAGGGCAGTTGGTGCGCGGGGGAGCGGAGGTGCGGGGCGCCCCTGGTCTGCACCACGTGCTCCACCCAGTGCAGAACCTCATCCCCAGGGGACACTGGCCTGTCGTGGTATACGAACGACAGTTCTTTCACCCTCTCTCGGTATCTGAAAGAGTATCATTATAGCAGTTAAAGTTTATCACTCTATTCCGAATATTTCTTATTCATTTTCACAGGTGGTAGAGCATAACATCTTTTCACAGCTTTTGCTGCACTTCTAACGGCCACGCTTGCCCGGGGACCACCGCCCTTTATAAAGTCGGCTTAAAATAAAGTATGCATGGCTTTTGGGGATGCCGGATGGCCATGTCTACCCTTTTCTTTTTCCACTCCAAATCCTAAATCCCGATCCCATCCTATCCAATAAACCTAATCTATTCAATCCTATTCCAGGTAGACAACGCACTCGCGACTCTTCGGACGTTGTGTGTCTATGGGCGTCGGAATCGCATACTATCAGGTAAACCGTTTGCTCGTTTCCTTTCTGTAAAAAAAATAACAAAAATCATTTTTTAACATATTTTTCTTCAAATTAAAAATATCTTTATTGATATAGACGCTTGCGCATTCTTATGAAACTTCAAATTTTTATAAAATGATTGTATCAAAGAGCTACCGGCAGCTAGACGGTGAATTCCGCTCAGAAGAGCGGGCGAGATACTCAGCAGTTGCCAAAATTATTACATAATAGTTTGTTTTTGATCTGTGTCAGTATCAACATAATCATTCCCACTTATGTATATCTACTTCAACATGTATATCAGGAACATATTCGGTAACAACATAAAAAGCTTTATCCCAGATTGTATTTTTAACTTTGTGTTTAAATTTATCAAATGGCATGCCCAGTATTGACCGCGCAATTCTTTTATGTATGTATGTATATGCGTACACCTTGCCCCATACATGATTTGTTTATCTTTTGTAGACGAGAGCATGGTGTTATCAGTTGGTCCTTACTTCGGGAATGTCCGTGTCTTTCACTGTTTTAGGTAACAACCATGGTTTTTCGGAGAAATAAAAATATAATATTGCAATAAATGTATTGAGATGCAATCGTGAGTATATTCCTTTCTTATAAATCTTTCGCAAGGTTTCGCGACTAATACTAACTACTAGTATTAGTAGTTAATTTAAAATTTCGTTGAAAATTTTTATAACAGTTAATAACAACACCTGTTTTATATGTAATATCTAGTAAAAGTAAATATAATATAATAATATCTAAAAAAGTAAAACAAGAAAAACTCGCGGTTAGCGCAACACTGACTAAATTGAGTTTAATACTGTGCGGCTCATTAATGCAGTTTCACTGTCTATTTACTCTCAGAGAGCCCCATAACGCAACAAAATTATAGGAGATTGAAGGAATTCCTTCAAAATATAAATTTATAATAGATTAAATATAGGAACACGTTATCAGAATGCCATAACACCTTATACTATGGAAATAACTCGGGTGCACTAGACGAGCTGTATCTACATCAGTTAGCTGTATCATTTTTTTATCACGTAAACTGCTGCACTGAGTACTCGCCAATCTACGTATATGAGGGCCCCATTGCAGTTTTGCATCTATAGTGATACCAAGAGATACCGTCAACTCAATAAGGTTTAACGCTTCCCATCCAGAAAAACATCACATTTTATATCTGGGACATTGGGAGTCATAAATTTTACACATTTCGATTTCTTATTTTTTAAATTATTAACACTAAACCAATGTGCTACTTTTGAGAGAGTATTATTTACATCGTCACAATTTAAAGCACATCTTTTAACTTTGATTATCAAAGATGTATCGTCAGCAAATAAGTTGTTATTGTTATTATGGCAACGCAGAGAAATTACGCTATAAATTTCACTTACATAACCGGATAAAAATAATTATCTGTAGGCCATACAAATTATTGTTCCGAGTGAGAATCGAACCCACAACCTGTGATTTGAAGCCTAGGGATTAACAACTGCGCGAACCGATCAAAAGTGGCAGGAGTTGAAATTTAGGTACATGACATGACGGACTTAAAATTAATTCTATGCCACGCTTCTTTAAAGTTAGATTTTTTCCAATATATATATATTTCCCTTTTCACCTCTAGATCACCTAGAGATCTAATGGTAAGTTCCTAAAAACCTTAAATCTTCACACATTAAGATCACCTACGCCTTGAAAATATTTTGGAGAGACCCAGCAACAGTGCCAGTCAGAGAAGTGCTCTGTTCTTATAAAGTAGTAGGTAATATGTACGTTTTATTTGTTACATTTTTTTAAAATCTAGATGGATTTCAAAAGGATTATGTCCTTTGAATAATCACATTGAATTAGTGTGCCTTATAGACTGTAGCGGATCAACAAGCCTATTTAGTTTCTTTTCAAGTGCCTTTCAAGACTCTTCGGCTACAGTTGATTCGTGGATATGTGTATGTGCAAGGAAGTTTATGCAAAACTCCTAAATCACGCGCATAGAAAGAACATCAAGAAAAATTTTAATAAGTCTAGTAAGCATTAAGCAGTCGATTCCAGTTAACAAGAAACAGTCGATATTGGTCAGGAACTGTCAGAGTTTTTAAATATCCCAATAACAACTCAAAAATTCAGAAACCGTTACTCCATATGATTACGGAGTACATACATTAAAAAAGTCATTAAGTCACTTTTCAAAAGATAAACGGAAGTTTAACTTATCAGAAACTGTACATACTTTGGTACTGTCAGGATCTCAATAATGGCCGCCTTTAGGTCCTCCGCCATGTCGTAGGAGAGGCCCACCCTGAGCGCGTAGCCTTTGCTCACAGCCCTGTCGATATTGTTGAACTGGTCCCCGTACACGGGCACCCCGATCACGGGCACCCCGAAGTGGACGGTTTCCGTGGACGACAGGTACCCGCCGTGGGTGATGAACAGGACACAATTAGGATGGGCTGAAAAATATTTAGGTTTAATTAGACTGGCTTAAAAATAAAATCAATTTTTTCTTCATATAATTCTAAATATATAATCATGAAAAGTTTTTTTTTCAATTTTTAAGTTATCGTTACATATATATTCGTATTTTTCTATTGGGGTGGTAAATAGCTGATCTAAATTTGCTTATTATGAATGTAAATATATTATCCGCTCTTACGTACCCAATATGCTTTGTTGCGGTGCCCAATGGACAATGTGTACATTTTTAGGTCTATTGGGCAAATCTTCTTCAAATTTCCATATAATAGTTTGCTTTAACTCCCCGAACATTTTTAAAAGAGATGTTCTAATAGCTGCTGGTAGCTCCTTACTTTTCAAGTTCGAACCCAAACTAAAATATATGACGCCGTTTTTTGCATCATCCAATATCTTCTGCAGATCCTATAATGTTAAGATTAAATTATGTCATTCTTAACGACCTCTTGACTTAAAAAAACAATATATTTTTGCATTATACAGATAGGTCATGAAATTATTTTAGAAACAATTCGAGAGGAAACAATATCCAAATCTTTCAGAAACAACAAAATTAAACTATGACAAATTTGTGCAATGTTGTAAAAGTAATTGGCAAAATGACCATATGTATCGATCTCTGTTATATTTTATTTATAAGTCAGTATCAAACATGTCTGAAGTGCATACGAATAGACTTGCCTGCGGTAAAGGGTTCACATTGGCTTCGATGTGGTAGCCAGCAATTGACTTGTAGTTCTGCGGCAGACGAGTCGCTTGGCCGAGGGACACATGCGAGTTCCCAAGTACCAGTGACACGTTGTGCCTCAGCTCATCTAAAGACGGCACCATTTTTCCTCTGCGTCGGGCGATCGGAGCAATGATCCTTTCGTAGTCCATACTTTCCTTCGGATGGAATGAACTAAAAATAACACGAAAATTTGTTTTTAATTAAACTTAAAACTGTGATGTAAAATAGTAGCCAAATCAAAAATCTTTATACAATATTCAAGTGATTATACTTTCAAAACTACTACAGCCGGTACCATGTGAGAAGAATCAGCTGAAGAAACTCAGCGAGATTAATGTTTTTTTTTTTGGAAAAAATGTTTTAGAATATATGAACAGTGAATTTCCTCTGAAAAAGCCTGGGACGAGGAATTGGTTACCAGGTTGTTACCATTTAAGTAATCGTTAACGTTATAGTATCCTTTAGCTCCCTCGTTCCTTGACATTTTTTTTAATTTAGTAACACATGATTTTTTAACGGTTTTTTTTAAAGCGAACTGTCTACGTACAATAAAAATAAACTTATGTTTGTTAGTTGTATTTTTGGACACACATGACACTTACAAGTATTGATAGATCAAACCGCGGATCTGAAATATTAACTCCTGCACTCGCTGAACAAGCGTGAACGGGGGGACATTTGGCGACATTATGTCTGCATTGTAAGATGGATTCGGCATTTCATCGATCATCTTCAACATCATCCAATGTGGCTCTACTGTCGATAGCCATATGAAGGGACAGTCAAATATCGCTGGAAGTCTGTAAAATAAAGTTTGTCGTTAGCTAAATACTACAGTTGGTTGGTACATTCGCTTAGCACTTGTAGTGGATTCGAGTTTTATCATAAATCTCATATATCTGATTACCGTCAGCTTCAAATTGCATCAAATATTTCTTCCTATAAAATTCAGGAAGTTTACCAGATGGCTAAACAGCCTGGTCTTTGGGTGGCAGATTGTATGGGTGCCGGTTTTGTGAAAACCATCTTTTTTTATGACCGTCAGCCGTGGTAGCATAGTGCCCGGCCCTCGCCTTTATTTCTGTTTGCTCGAAGCGAATTTTAGTTCAAATTCTGATCCAGGCACCAATGAATTTTTTAATATTTTAATTGCAATTTGTAGGTACTGTCGTGCTCGACGATGAGAGAAAGCAGTGAGCAGATTATGTGAACATTAACACTAATACGTTACTAATAGGCACGTTCACAGCCTCTTGCCCAGTAGTGAGATACTTTAAAAATAAGCTCTTACTTTATTTTGCTTTTTTATTTATTTTAAGGATTGATATTTATAAGGCGGCGTCAAGTAAAACTATAAGTATGGTTTACTATAGTTTTTTTTTTTATGGAAAGGAAGACTAACGAGCAGACGGTTCACTTGATATGGTTGGACCTACAAAATTGCATAGAAAATAAGAAAATAATCCCAATCT
>JAOCPS010085019.1:0-15894 GCA_025505425.1 Graphium colonna | reverse complement strand
AGAGTCTTGTAAATAAAACTCACGAACCAAACGTTTGAATGATTTCTTAGTAGGGGCTCTGCGAATGTCTTCAGGCAGAGTCCCAGAGCAGTGTTGCCTGTACAGTGAATGAGTTGCTAAAGAAACAAGTGTTAGGAATTGTAATCTTTAGATTATGTGATGAACGAACGACTCTTTCATTATCTTGCGAAAGGTATTGAAATTTACTTTCAAGATGATGTGGAGTAGATGAATCGTTTAATGTAGACGTAAAGGGTTTTCATCCCACAGAAATTGCCCTATACATATATCTTAACACAAAAATATACAAATTCGTCGACCCCATTGTTTCAGAGACTAGTGAACATCTATATTTTGATTTTATATATGATAAGACTATGCATATATACTATTTACGATATACGACTCGGCGTGGGAGTCAAACCCACTGCCCGATGCTTACGCCTTAGCGACCTCACCAATGGGACCATTCTTTTGGCTTGTTTTGGAAACTATAGTGATCGTTTTGAAAACATATTACAAGGGAGAGGTACAGTCCGGTGTTTTTGCTACGTAATGTGTATACAGACCGTGTGCATGAACCTTGAATTGTAAGCCGAAGGTCGTGGGTTCGAATCATGCGGGGGAACAATAACTTAGTGCTGTTTTTTTGGCGTTTAAACAAGACTTCACCAGCACAATTATGATAACTAAATTTCACGCAGTTTATGTGATGCTCGTACAAACATAAACACAAATTCAAAAGATTGTGTTGTCTTCTATTGCTGTTGCAAGACTACCTATATTATTGTTTACTAAATACAACGTAAACTCCATGTAACGTCACTAGATTTAACGACAAACTCCCTAAAGCGTCGACATCACATGGCTTTGATTGCTTCAGCTTGCCTACGATACAATGATACACTCTTTCCATTTAACGACAACTCTCAATAACGCCATAAAATGTTCAATCCCTTTAATGTCGTTGTATAGTTTCTCTGTATCTTGTACATATATCGAAAAGTTAACAATTTTCAAACTACTTTATAAAAGCGAGTTTGTTCTCAATTTGACTTTTTTTAACTTATGAATTGACTTTCAGAATCTATTTGAAAAGGTATAAGTAAATAATAAAATCGTTGTTTTCTGTTTCAAATTGATTATTTGTATTGTCAAACCATGGTTGCGACTATCTTTCCTGTAAAGGCGGTATAAGTTACAAACAAACCACCATATAATTTTCATGAAAATCGATCCAACAGTTTCTAAATCGAAATACCTAAAAAAACCGCTGTTTTCTGTTCCGAATTGATTCTTTGCATTGTCAAACCATGGTCGCGACTATCTTTCCGGTTGCATGCATCCTCACCTCATCTCCCGCCTCACACCTGCCAACTACCGTCCCCATTCTGGCTGCGACGGGGCGGCCACAGCTGAGCGGGTATTTCGGGCCTCTGGCATTCTGGCCGCACGCCAAGTTGTGTCATGGCGTGTCGTTGACACCGCTCCATGAGCTTTGTGGAACTGGTTGATAATGTCTGATGAGCTACTTTCGATGGAGATTTGGTGGCAGATGACTAAGCGGTTCATCACTTGGTTATCCATGATTCTGATGTGCTACCTTTAATTTACAATACCAGCTTCTTCCATTTGATCGCATTCAACGTCGAGCCTCTCGAATTGTTGACGACCAAGCTCTGTTCGGTCGGCTTGATACCTTGGCTCTGCGAAGGTACGTTGCATCTTTTTGCGTCCTCTACCGTATTTATAACGATTAGTGTTCCGAGGAATTATTCTGATTAATACCTGCTGCTATTTTTGCTCACTGTACTTACACGACAAATCATTTAACACTATCGTCACCACCCTGATGGTTGGCAGTCCGCAACTGTGCGATTTCGCCGACATTTCCTGCCACGCACGGCTTTCTTGTGGAATGAATTGTCGCCGGCGGTATTTCCGGACCGATATGAGTGTAGAGACCGATATACCTTCAAGAAAAGAGCGTATCTCTAAGGCTGGCAATGCTCTTGTAACTCCTCTGGCATTTCGGGAGTCCATGGGCGCTAATTGTCACAGAACATCAGGTGAGCCGCCTGGTCGTTTGCCTCCTTTTCCCTAAAAAAAGCAAGTGTGAGCAAGCAAGCAGTACAGCAAAAGTTGTAATACGATGTTATGCTCTACACACCATCCAAAGAGTTGCGAACCTTGCCAGACTTGGATGGAATCATTACGTAGAAGGGGTTAAGGGGTCATATTTAAAACTAGCTGTTCTTTTTGGTTTTATGCTAGTGTTTTTTTTTTTTTTATTTTTAATTTAAGATCGCGGAAACAGTAAGTGTACTTACTGTTAGTTATTAAGATGTTAATATTAGAAGTCCTTTATTATAAAAGAAACGGGAAAAAAACCGCCGACTGGCTATCTCGTAAGCCAGCCACTAAGCTTCATTTGAGGTATATTGATGTACTAACGGTCGTTCTGTATTGTTGCAGGCAAATCGCCGTTCTTCCCCGGCGTGGAGGAGGCTGCGGTGGTGGCGGGTGCGGCTGGCGCCGGCTCGCCTTCCGTGCCGCCCGACCAGACTCAGTACGTGGTCTCCAGGCTCAGCGCGGCCGGTGAGCAATGCTCAAATATCTTTATACTCGTCGTCATGGCGTCAGCCAGACTGCTGGCTGCTTCCGCCATAAAATCGAAGTGGTAGAACATAATACGAGGTGGTAGAGCATAACTTCTTATAACAGATTTTGCTGCACTTCTACGGCGACGCTCGCTTCGAGAAGCCGCTCTTTACAAAGTCGGCATAAAATGAAGTAGGCAAGTAAGGTAGGTAGGCAAGTATGAATGGCATTTTTTGGTTGCTGGATGGGCATTTCCACCCTATTTTCCCACTCCTTTTTCCGCACCTAAATCCAGACCCCATCCTATCTTATAAACCCATTCTATTTAATTTCCAAAGTTGACAACGCACTTGCTAATCCAGTTGTTGCATGTGCCCATGGGCGACGGGATCGCTTAACATCAGGGGAATCGTATACTAGTTAGTCTTCCTTTCAATAAAAAAAAACTATTGTGCATCATTTGATGACTACGTTCACTAGTATTTCCGAACTGCTCTCAAACTAGATCTACCAAAGCAGAATTTTGCAGTGATCTCAATTGCATAATGTTTGCTACTGTGGATTGACTATTTCTAGATACAACGGCTGTTGGCACATGGTTTTATGGCTGCGTATTACGCTCGCCTGTGTGTCTTCACAGTTTGGGAACAATACGCATTTTTGGGAGAGTATTCTTTTTTCACCTGAAATGTTTGAGAATCAATTTCAAAAGGTAAACAATCTACCTTTACTGGCATCACAGATATGTAGTTTGACTGACTGGACCACTAGTGGTGTCCAAAGTGGGCGCTAGCGCCCCAAGGGGGGGAGCTGAACCTCGCGTTCGTTCAAGGTAGTGGTTTAAATTGAGCCCTAGCGCTCTTTCAGATTGTATAGTTATTTTAGATTATAAATTTTAGGGGGGCGCTAAATATTATTTTTTCTAAAAAGGGACGTTTTATTTATTTAAGTAATCTTAGTAAGCGATTATTCGTCAAAAATATTGATTTTTATATTATTATTGATGGGATATCTTACAAAAGTTTTTGATTGCAGAATATTTTGGTCCCAAAAATATAACACAGTTGGTCGAAGTAGTATCATTGTTTTAGATTCGTTCAATAAGTAATTTGAATGACATAGCCATACGTTCTATCCCAGCGGTCCCCAAAGTGTGCGCAAGCGCTGAAGAAATTTAGGTTTAAATTTTCTGGCTCTCCTCTATACGGTAGTAAACATTAAGTAAAAAAAATCATATAATGAAGTTATGAAATTATTAATTATTTCATTACTCAAAAAGAAAGGCTGTCTTACTGTATTTTTTTTTCTAATTATAATTTGCAAATTTCTTTGCCAATTATAAACCGATTGTTTTTAACATTCTTTATTCATTTGAAAGAATATAATTGCAAGGTACTCCTTTATTTTTTCATTAACTAGCGATTAGCATTAACTTTCGGTGGTCACACTATCACAGCTTTTGCTGCACGTATACGGCCATGCTCATCCGGGGAGGTACCACCACCCTTTACAAAGTTGGCATAAAATAAAGTACTCATGACTTTTGGAAATGCTGGATTGCCATGTCTACCCTTTTTTTTTCTACTCTTATCCCGTCCAAATCCCTAATGCCGACCCATCCTATCCAATAAACCCATTGTATCCAGTTTCCCAGGTTGACGACGCACTTGCAACTCTCTGGATGTTGCGTATGTCCATGGACGACGGGATCACTTACCATCAGGTGAACCGTCTGCTCGTTTGTCTTCCTTCCCATCAAAAAACAAAAAAACGTGGTGCTACCCGCGGTTTGTCAGATACTATAAAGTAAATATTATAATTTTAAAAATTGTTCTCTACGTAAGAATCATTCTCGTACTTCAAAGAATATTCAAAAAAAAAATAGCGAAATCCGTTCAGCTGCTCTCGAGATTTGCACTTTGCAACACATTCATCGTTTCCTTTTAATATTATAAAAAACTCTTTCTTTTGCTTCTTTTTAAACTTTAAAAAACTTCAAAAAATGTTAAAGTACTGATAGTTCAAAATCGATTTCATGTTTTAATAACTATTGTCTACAGAAGACACCGTCAAACCACAGACAAACATTCTTTAAAGAAATGTTATTTTGATTAAATAAAAACCGATATCCTTGAAAATAATATGAAAATCAGTTCACAACTTGCGTAGCAATCCGCAACATACAAAATAAAACAAAGTCAAATTGAGGGCCACCTCCTCTTTTAGAGTCGGTTGAAGAGGGTAGTAACATAAGATAAACAAAGTCCTCCTGATCGTATTACGGCCACGGCAGCCAATCTCATCTTAAAATAACCAACTGTGCAGGGGATATTATAGTGCACAAGTGTACGTGCAGGAAGGTGCACTCTCTGTTGCTTAATTCGCAAAGCCCAAGGGGACGGATATCTGACTCGACAGGAGAGAGATCAGGCGCAGGACCGACTTTTTACATGCCCATCCGACGCATCGATCACCTTTCTTTTAAGGCAATCGGGTGATCAGCCCGCATTGCCCGAATCCAACCAAGAACAACAGGATTCGAACCTGACCATGACCTCCGATTTACAAAGCAAGGGCTGAAACAAATGAATGATAACAAAAAAACATTTAAATTGTTGAAATCGCAATTCTCCTCATTCAACTTTGCATTCAAGCAGATGAAAATAAATTCTTTCCTGTTTTCCTGGAATGAAATTATCGTTAGATATGTTCAGACTAGGCTTTTTTTATGGAATGGAAGACAAACGAGCAGACAGTTCACCTGATGGTAAGTGATCCCGTCGTCAATAGACACACGCAACTTGCAGAGACTTGCGATTGCGTTGTCAACCTATTCCCAAGTTGATCTCAACCCCATACTATACAATAATCCTATTCTAGGTTTATTGGATAGGATGGGGTCAGGATTAAGCATTTGAAGGGGAAAGCAGTGGGAAAAGAGAAGGGTAGGCATGGCCATCCGGCATCCCCAAAGGTCATGCATACTTTGGCGGTGGTACTTCCCCGGGCGATTGCGGCTGTGGAAATGCAGCATAAGCTGTGAAAAGATGTCAAGCTCTACCACCTGGTACATAAATATTAGTTTAGTTCCTTTCAGTTTATAATTAAAATTAGTTTTAAATTAATTAAAGCAGTTTGATGTACATAAGTATTAATTGTGCGTGGTTTTTTTGCAGGTCTGTCGATGTGCGTGAGCGCGCTGGGCTCGCCGGCGCGCTCGTCGCCCGTGTCGGCCGGCTCGGAGCACGGCGAGCGCTTCAGCCGCAAGGTGTTCGTCGGCGGCCTGCCGCCGGACATCGACGAAGGTATGGTCATGTGCTTTTTCAATTAGGGAATAAAGAACGTTCAAGTCTTTAGAATGATCTAGAAACGTGCCTTTAAACTGGTTCCAGGGATCTAACATCTTTAGTGAACGAGTTTAAATTTTCTTTTTAAGTTAAACAACTTTTTATCGTGGTCTGTTACTAATAGAAAAAGCCAAAAATCCTCGCATAAGAACGGTTACTGCTTTATTTGCGAGGCTATTGAAAGTAAGAAACATCCAAATTTCTATAGAGAGGATGGTTGGATGCTACCACCTGCTTGGAATTTAATTGTAAATAAAATCAAAGCAAGAAACAAGCACAATACTGCAAGACCTAAAGATACTATAAATAGTTATTGCGTAGATCGGATTAAATTCATATTCAAGCGGTATGCATGATTGACAAGTGACACCAGGACATCAAATAACTCAGCCCTTCCCACGATCATGAACGCTGTTAAGGGTTCGAAACGTCGGGTGATAAAATTAAAAACGCGATAAAATCCGAATAATAGTTTAACTTAAAATGTCGAATATTCGCGTAAGTCTGAGAAATAATCTACGTTTTCTTTCTTTTTTTTGGGATACTTGCAGGTCTCACAATAATGGTAGTAGTAGATATATAAAATCAAGATAAAATACGATAAAATCTATGTTGTAATAATATTCCACGACGATGGTAGATTTCTTAAATAGAACAAGGTCTACGGAAGTGTCTTCAAAAGTACAGAGGCTATGAGAAGACGGATAGTCCAGGTGGCAGTGATCTTTAGGTATTGTCTATTGGGAGGTTGATTGGTAAGACAAGACTTGCCTAGACTCTAGAAGAAACCCTTGTCATCTTGTTCGTGAAGTTTGACAGTGTTTGATTGTTTACGTTGGAGTCCAGTATAATATGAAAAGAAGAAGGCTATTGTTTCCCCTTACGCACGACACTTATGCGAATATTAGACACGATTTTAGTCTCAGGACGCCAAACACCTCAGTCCTACCCGTGACCATGGACGCTGAACATTAAAAGTAAACAGCGATTCGAGAAATATCATATTTAAAAAGAAGACTGTTTACGTGATGTCACGTTGAAGTTGCCAAGGAATAATTAGGCTTGCACATTAACATACGAACTGTCGACTTCGACAATCCCTTTTTATAAGATCCTCTCTTCTCTGGTAAGATTGCCATAAAAATGTTAAATGTCTTAATTATAGAAAACGAGGTGCTTTGCAGCTGTTTAACCCACGGTAGAAATCACCGAAGTAAAAATGTTTATTGTTATTGTCTATGTGCGGGACTATCGCTTACCATCAAGTTAACGCTTGCTTGTTTGCCTCTTTCTCCGTAAAAAAATAAAACAACTGTCAAACTAAACGTCACTTAGCGCCGTCATACTTTGATATCGTGGCTGCAAGATTTTCGTACAAAAATAATTTGATAAGCGACTTATCTCGGGGATATTCCTAACAATATATTTATACAATCCGAATCTCAACTTTTAACTTTTAGATTTTCACAAAAAAAAATAGACAAATCGATCGTGCCTTCATTGGGCTTTATTAAATCTAAAGCACAATGAAGACGAGACTAACAAACAACGATTAATTTTTAAGGTGGTAGAGCATAACAGCGTTTCAGTTTTTGCTGCACTCCTACGGCCATGTTCGCCCTGGGAAGTACCACCACCCTTTACAAAGTCGGCATAAAATAAAGTATGCATGACTTTTGAGGTTGCCCGGTTGGCCTTTCCCTACCCTTTGCTTTTCCCACTCCTCTTCGCTCGCGACTCTTCGGATGTCGTGTGTCCATGGGAGATGAGATCGCTTAATACCAGGTGAGCCGTCTGCTCATTTGTTTGCCTTTGTCTACCTTAAAAAAAACCTTTGCGGTATTTTCACTTAACTATCTCCAGTTTGTTAAGCAAGGGTGGCTATATCACTAGTGTAAGCCAGTTATGTTTAAACAGATGTAGAATAAAAGTCGGTCTTCCTTTCCATAAAAAAATCTGTTTATTGTATGTTTTAAGTTAAAGGATTATGTACGTTTAATTATATAAAATATACATACATTTTGTTTAAGTTCAAGACCCTAATGCACCATCTCGCAGGGGGCTGTCCCTGCGAGATGGTGCATTAGGATCTTATACGCAGTAGAAACGTAACCTTACGTCACCCTAATTCCCGCGCAAACGTGCAAAAGCGCGCCAGGTGAGCGCGTCACTCGGTCGGCCATGTTTGCCGCGCAGCGGTATCTAGGCGACGCGCGCAGTGATGTTATAAGACAACTGGAGAACAATGGTACCGGCATTTCAAAATGATGGTACGGGCACCATAATGTATGAATAATATAATGATAAAACGGAAATTATTACTTTTTAATAGGAAAAATGTCATTATTAAACGATAACACATTACGTAGTAAGGACAAAAAATTGTCTGTGTGTACTAAACTGTCTTCTACTTGAACAGATTTAAACACTCCATACCATTTCCGACTATAAAATACAGTGGTATGCTTATTTACTAACGATAACTTAAATGGTAACACTTCCTGGCGATGAATTGCTCTCTCCAGGCTTTTTCAAGTGAAATATACTGTTTGCATATTCAAGTACATTCTTTTCGGAAAAAATATATTAGCCCCCCTGAGTTTCTAACGCCGTTTTTGTCCAAACCGGTGGTAGTATACTTGACCATCAATAAGCAAGTGTAATCACCTCAATGTTGAATAAAGATTTTTTTTTATTTCATTTATAATTTTAAATTAATATTATTTGTATGATAATTATATTTTACAATGGTACGTTCACCACGTGCTCTGTGGTGAAGGAAAACATCTAGAGGAAGACTGCATATCTGAGAAATAATAATTCCAAGATATGTGAAGTCCGCCAATCCGTACTTGGGCTACGCGGTGGACTATGCCTTATACCCTCTGTCTAGAGGCCTTGGCCCAGAAATAGGACATTTTGAAAATAGGCTGTCACTGATTCTCTCTTTGTGTAAACTTAATATTATAACATACAAATAGCATTAGAAAACCACTTAGATTTGAAACAGTGCTAAAAAAGAGTTTTAAATCATCATAGTATGTATTATATGTACTAAAGTAATAATAATCTTAATTACAATCTTATTATCTTTTAAATCGTAGGCATACTGTGTAGTATGCAACAAATAATAATTGTTTAAAACTGTCTTCAAAAATCTGCATAAAAAGATGAAGATAGATGATCCTTTTCCATACAATTTATTGGCAATCGTAATGCTGTGGGAACCGCCTTCGTAGCCTAGTGGTATGGGCCAGAGGTGGTGGCCTTCGTAGCCTAGTGGTATGGGGTAGAGGTGTCATGGGTTTGAACCCCGTGGGAGGACAATGACTTTGTGCTGTTGTTTCTTGATTGGATTAGGGCAATGCGGGCTGATCACCGGATTGACTAAATAGAAAGATAATCCATGCGGCGGAAGGGCATGTAAAAAGTCGTTCTTGCGCCTGATCTCTCTCCGGTCGTGTCTATCTCAGTATAGAAACAGAGAGTGCACCTGTGTTTGCTCGTACAATTGTGCACTATAATATCTTCTGCGGCGTCACCGTGGCCGCCGTGGTCACAATTCGGTCGGGGACTTTATTTTTACGGTTGGCTAATATCTGGTACGCGTACCATGGTAATGGTATCTGGAACATCACTATACGCGCGACAATTGCACTCAAGGCTGGCGCGGATCACGCGGGTGGGCGGTGTTAACATTCAGGCTGTAATGGTCGCCCATTAGGATCGATCTGCGACACGTGACACGTGGAGAAATGCGGTGCAATTGCTTCGTCTAGGTTAATTTGGATATTCATACTTTTCCACTTTACAATTAAATTCCCTGTTCAAAAATTTAATCCCTGAAGTATGTCATAATAAATTTTAAATTAATTGGTATATAATTTTGATATTAATACGTAAAGCAGACATTTTCGCCAGTCATTTTGCGTCAATTTAGCTGACGGATGACCATGAAATTTTGCACAGTCTCAGTTTATATACAAGACTAGTTTGTCCCTTCGGTTTCACCCACGTAAAATCCCCGCTTTTTTAACATTTTTCATTGACTCTACGCTCTTATTACAAATGTTATATAGCCTAAAGCCTTCCTCGATAAATGGGCTATCCAACACTGAAAGAATTTTTCAATTCGGATCAGTAGTCTCCGAGATAAGCGCGTTCAACGAAACAAACTTGAGCTTTATATTTATATATATTTTTATAAGGGTATATTTCCGAAATAATCACATATTCTTTTAAAGCAAAATCGGTTTAGTAGTTTGGTTTTATAATTAATAAAACAAAATTTAGGATTATGATATAACGATGCGAATATGAATCGATTTTAAAAAATCTTTTCTTAAACCTCATAAGATATAGGGTTAAACTCCAACATCGTCCCACAAAATTTTCATCAAATCAGTAGATTGTCTTTAAAATTGTCGTTATTTTGAATTAAAAAAGAAATTCGAGGACCGATATTCATAACTTATAACTGAAAATCAGTTAATAAGTTACGGAGAAATCCGCTAACACGTACAGTTGAATTGAGAGCCTCAATTTTTGAAGTTGATTGAAAATATTGTAAATTCAACAGGAGACTTGTGCCCTAAAATCGATAGACATGCACACATCTATATCAAACACATAGGCCTGTACAATATATCTGGCGCCACAACGGAACAATGTCACCTCGTCGCCCGCCAGAGATGTCGCGAAGCCTTTGAAGTGGATCACTGGGAAGCCTTAGTCAGAGCCCTGTGCTCTACGGAATGCGTTTTGCTACGACACCCGGCCGTCTTATCTGCCCGCCCCATACATACGTGACGTGAAAATGTGACCTAGATTGGAACGCGTATAGGGTTGTGGGTTCCACTTGTGCTCCCTGAGAGATTTCGGGCGGACCTTTGAATATTGGTGGCGCATGGAATTCCTTTGTTGTTTTGTTTCATACCGTAGATGTATTACAAGAGGTCGTCTTAAGTTATTAATTTACCACATGGGTCCTAGAAGAATTCTACATTATTCTTGAGTAAATATATCTGTTGCCGTGCACGGTTACTTTGAGTTTGGAATGGATCCCTGGCAAGTCTCAGTCCACGATTCTTATGTTCTACGGAATGCGTTTTGTTACGACACCCGGCCACCTTATCTGCACGCCCCTTACGTGACGTGAAAATGTGACCTAGATTTGAGCGCGTGTATGACGTGGGTTCCACTTGTGCTCCCTGAGGGATTCTGCGCGGACCTTTGAATATTTATGGTGGCGCATTGAAATTCCTTTGTTTAGTTTCATTCCGTAGATGTTTATTACAAGAGATGGTTTTTAGTTCTTATATTAACTAATGAATCCTAAAATAATTTTATATAAATCTTCAATAGATATATTTGTTGCCGTGCACAATTATTTTGTGTTCAAAATCGATCCCTGGGAAGTCTTAGTGTACGATTCCTATGCTCTACGGAATGTGATTTTCCATCTTATCTGCCCACCCCATACGTGACATGAAATTGTAACCTAGATTTGAGCACGTGTATGGTGTGTACCCATTTGTCCCTTGAGGGATTTCGGGCGGACCCTTGTGTATGCATGGTGCCGCATGGAATTCCTTTGTGGTTTGGCGTAATTCCGTAGATGCAACAAGATATTTTTAGCTTAGGACCTCTTTTAGATAATAGAATATTTCTAAATTATTTACATTAGTTTTGAACACTTTTGATTGCATTTTATAATAATTTATGGTATAAAAGAAATGAGTATAATTTTGTGTAACGATTAAGTTGACGTAAGTGTTAGAAAGAACAATGCCCATTTTTTTATGGGAATGTACCAAGTTGCATCAAGTTCAATTTTTTTTTAATCTAGACTGATAAACTCCTATGTAAGTTTTTTCGTAAAGAAAACGCGGGTTTCGGAGATACTTGATAAAATCGGAAAGTTGATTCATACAAAATAGATTCTCTTGCATTCTACATCTTTATGACAGATTGTGTAAACGTCATGTATGTAAGGCAAATTTCATATTTTTCTCTTTTAATTAAATTCCCTGTCCAAAAGCCAAATCTATGAATCATAATGTCGTTAGAAATTATTGAAATTATTACTATATAATTTTGATCTCGTTTCATGAGATTTTTGGTACCATTTTTGGGCATTGTCCTTTGCCATAATCAAGTAGCATGTTTATTCATGTTAAAACTATTTACTAATGCGAAAAATATGCATTTAAATTATTTATTATTTCACTCGGCATTTCGTAATATCTCGTATGTACCCGGAAGGATGAAGAAACATTTGTCAGATATCAGAATGAACTGAATCCTAACACTTATCTGTAGTGGGGCGTTACCTCTCGACAAATTTTTGAGGTTACCTACCTTCGTTTTACAAATGACAATCGTTTTTACAGTCCCATATCCAAATACATTCGCATTAGGCATTTGCTGTAAGTTTCTGGACCTTTAAATGCCTGTCATTTATCTTTGTCATGTTATGGACCGTAAGAGGGGAAATCGTCGTTAACAAGTACTTGTTCCCGATTTACTTTAGGTAAAAATATTTTCGAGGTCTTTTCACATAAATTACCGAATTTTGTTATAGGACGAATAGTTAAGAAAATCAGATGAAATCTTGCAACTAGACATTAATGCTAATTACAATACTAACGATTTGAGTCGATCGTACATTTACCATCGATAACTCATTTACTCTTTGATCAAATACTTTATCGTGAATATTATTATTAAATACAGAACCTATAAGATCTTCTTCCTCCTGGCCTTATTTTCAAGTTACTTGGGCCGGCTTCTAATCCACCCAAATATTACCTGAAATTAAGTTTTTACGCAGAGCGACTTGCACTTAACCATCTTCTTATAAAATTTTATAACATCTTAAAGGTTAAATACCAAAACTATCGGAATTTAAACATTATATCAAAGTCGTCAAGATTTAAAACTTTAATTGTTCCACAAGAAAGAATAATGTAAAAAAAAAGGTTTTGGCCTTAGTTAACCTTAACTATTTATTTGTATTTTATATATGTAAATGCTAAAACAAGCAATAATTATAAGTAAGGTAAAAATTATAGCAAGTCTCCATAGATGTTATTTCAGTGTTTAAATTTAAATAATATTTATTTGGTTAAACGATAAAACAGAATGATATGATTTACATTCTCGCATTTCTTCTTTGATCTGTTTTTAATTTACTATTTTTTATGTTATTTGCCAACATTGTTTTAACAGCTTATAAGTCGCGATACTTATATATTTGCGGGCGCTACGATATGAACCGCTTCAAGACCAAACACTGAGCCAAATGAAACGTCTTGCGATAGATTTGGGTCAACAAATTAACACAAATCAAAAAGTCTTAAAACCCTGATATCTACTTGGCAACAGTTTGCCGTCCGGAACTTTTTTAAGCTTTTGCATTGTGTCCGTTGTTTTGTCCACCCCCTGGCAGAAAGGCGTGAACCTTCGCTCTACCTACGCCTCTGTTGGATTTAACTGTGCCGTCGGCGCCCCGGTTCAGCGCTGCGAACTGGGTGCCCTAGATTGTTCACAAAGCCTAGACGCGCGTCTCTGCCTAGCTACCCGCCTCCCCCCCCTTCTCCCCTCTCCCCTCTGCCCCCATAGGCTCAGTATCGATCTGATAATTGTCCGTAATGTTACGGAGCCGGGTCAAGTACGCGCGCGCATTTTTGTTTGCGCGAGCGGAACACACTTGCCTATACTTGAATGGTTTACTTATATTGTGACCTTTGAAGATTGTTAAAATTTCTGACTGGCTTTGGCGGAAGTTTTTTTTTGGCAAAAGAAAACTTATATTGGTTTTTAATCGACTTCAAAAAAGAAGGTTCTTAATGAGAACGTTTATGTATTCTCTTGGTCTGTCATTTGTAAACGGATTTTAATAAATACTTTTGGATTAGGTCCATAAATTTTAATATCAAATTGCTTTTAATATCAAAATAAGAGGAAAATATGTCACGAAAGTACACATCTTTGTACTAATATAAATAAATAAAATTATTTGTGTGTACGGTTAAATCTAAAGAAACTTCTTGTTGAAAACTATATTGTAACTAAACTGGATATGGTAATGTAGGTCATAAATTACATGAATAGTTCTCGCATTTAATACACATTGTTGTGGGTAGCTAAATTAATAATATTATCTTGTTTATGAAATTAAGAAATTGTTCCCTATTACATAACATTCTTGCCATTGACACGAAAAGGAGATATAACTGTCTGTTCTTCTCTTCTTAATCCTTCCCTCATTAGTGAGGATCAGGACTCTTTGTTAAGCGATCAATGTTTTCGGTTCATTACCTGGTGTAGGACAGAACTAAGAGGTAGCTCCACCTATTCGGAAGTCTGGTCGGAAACCCTCCGTTTCTTGTAACTATCAGTTTTTCTAGACTGTTTGCCCCCTTTCGTGTTGATTGTTATCCTGGAAAGGAAAACTTACGAGCAGAAGGTTCACCTGATCTCGTCCCGTTCCCGATAGACACACGCAACATCCGGAGAGTTGCGAGTGTGTTGTCAACCAGGGAAATTGGATAGAATGGTTTGGAATTAAAGATATGGTTGAGAAAGGAGTGGAGAAAGAAAAGGGTCCACATGGCCATCCGGCTTCCCCAAGAGTCATGCATACTTTATTTTATGCCGACTTTATAAAGGGTGGTGATACTTCCCCGGGCCAGCGGAGCCGTGGAAGTGCAGCAAAAGCTGTGAAAAGATGTTATTCTCTACCACCATCTCGCTAAAACTCGAAACCAGCTCGACCCACTTGTCCATTTTTGCGTTAAATTGTTGGTTAAAAGAAATCAGATTTATCGATGAGATCAAACATTTTTGGGAACAGTCGATATAACTTCACTATGTTAAGTTTAATACGATCATTATTAATGTTTCCAACCACAAAAACTTTTTTTCGCGCGTGTGATGGGGATTTTCATTCGTCGTACAAGTAAATTTATTTGGCAAAACGCTTCATATAGTTATAATAAGGTTTTGTAATAATCAGTTATACTCGATAAATATGCCTAAAGTAATTTGTGAGGTTAGGCCAAACATAAGATCTGAAGTTGTTTAGGGATCTAATACTATCTAGCGAACAAAGCATATATTTACATACAAATCTAAATATATGAAAAAGGCTTCGATAACGTGTCTGGGTCTAGTTTTTTTAGTTTGAGAAAATGTAATTTATTTAACTATCAATATATTTAAAGAAGCATCTCTGAGAATAAATAAGTTAAGAACGGCCGCACATCTCGCAAATATAGAACCACTCTGGGCAATTATTTTGTTTTGTTTGTAATTGTCAAGACAAGGTTTATACGCAAGGATATAAACGAAAAAAATCGTGAGAAATTGAAATGCTTTTTCACAATATACGAAAAATTACAAGATAAAGTAAAAATATGTATGTATATGTAAAGAATTTATATTTCTTTTAAATGATGGAGCGCTTTGCTGTCAGATGAGTGTCAATTCAGTCTCGAGAAGAAAGCAAGATGACACATGTATAAAAAAATTAAAAATGGACAAAATGAAAAACACAACGTATTACGTTAAGAAAATGAAATTTTATTTTAAAAACACGACTGTAGTGGATGAAATAATTTTAAATGTCGTTTCTTTTTTTTATATGTAGGTTTTGTTAAGGAAAATGTAATTAGTTATTAACAATGATGAAATTTAGGAAATAAATTTGTTTTGTAAAAAAAAAAAACCATCTTTTCGGCTTCGACCTCTGGGTCTATACCATCTGTTTACTGTAACTATCAGTTTTTCTGGACGGTTTGCGTCTTTTTGTGTTGTTCAGGAAATGAAAACGAACAAGCAAGGTGAACCTTTTCACCTGATGGTAAGCATTCCCTTAACATTAGATGACCTTACCTCTGTAGAGTAACACAATTGTATTCCATTTGCCGTAACATCCAAATAT
>JAOCPS010084910.1:0-15899 GCA_025505425.1 Graphium colonna | reverse complement strand
TTAAATAACTTACTACAGATATTTCTCTCTTTATTTCTTTAAAATATTAAATAAATATCTCGCATAACTCGTCCAAGGCTTTATTTTCAAATTAATTAAAGTATTACGTAAGGCGCGAATCCTATAATACAAAT
This sequence comes from Graphium colonna, assembly GCA_025505425.1. Taxonomy (NCBI): domain Eukaryota; kingdom Metazoa; phylum Arthropoda; class Insecta; order Lepidoptera; family Papilionidae; genus Graphium; species Graphium colonna. The sequence goes on along the minus strand of JAOCPS010084910.1, from coordinate 15,765 downwards.
AATATATATGCCGAAGTATGGTAACCCTGCGTCCGTCCATTTCTTTTTCAAAATTACAATCCGTTCATAAGATTTACGTTGACCCACGAATTTAATGCTGTTGTAGCGCACATCGGAACGCATTTCGTCGCTCGCGCTTTCGGAAAGGCTCGTATGGTCGACTAATGAATAGCGCGGCGCATAGAGATTTGAGATGACGATTGTGTTGGTAAGGCAGAACGCCTGTAAATATTTAACGTGCAAGTTAGCGTAATTAAATAGTAACCAGAACACGGACTTTACTTCTGCAAATACTAATCCCATTATTCATATTTTATTTTATCTTTGGTTTTGGTTCACTAAAGCTCAAAAATAACTTGACAGATTTCACTATGATTTTTAAAGCTTATAGTTCTGTGCAGGTGTATGGACAAAAATCACATATCGATAGCTTAATTCGCAAACCAGCTACCTCCATTTAAGTAATTTTACTAGCGGAACCATAAACAAATTGTAATATTTTTCGAACTACATTCAGAAAAGAATCAAAATCATCACGTGAGAAACCAGCTAGGTTTACGAATAAATATTTATTCAAAGAATTGCGATAACATTATATTTTAAATTGTTATAAATCATGTCTTCGCCAACTCCATGTTATTGACAAAAAGTGGAGTTAGCTGGTTTGCGAATTAAGGTATCGATATGTATACCCACCGGATTAGCGTCAAATTCAATTTACGTATAAAAATCTTACAATCAACATAAATGTGACGTTATTCTTGACAGTTCTACAATTTCATAATAATGAAAAAATAGATATTTTCCATTGTTATGAAATTGTAGAACTGTCAAGAATAACATCATATTTATGTTGATTCACAGTTCTATTCTCTATTGTTATGAAATTGGAGATAATTGTAATAAAGTTAAGTTTTTTTTTATAGAAAGTAAGACAAATGAGTAGACGATTCAGCTGAGGTTAAGCAATCCCATCGGCACTTACATCTTGAGAATTGTGAGTGCGTTGTCAACCTGGGAAATGGTTAGAAGGGGTTTATTGGATGGGATTTGATGAGGATTAAGGGTTTGGAGGGGAAAATAAAAGGACAGGATTGGTCATCCGACATTGACACACAAGAATGGATCGTCTGTTACATTTTTTACTTCATGTTGAGTGACTGGTATCACCTTTAAAATTCGAAGACGTTATTTGTGATGATATATGAAGTATGAATGTAAAATTAAAATTAAATATTCATGGACCACTGAGTAAACGTAAGCGAAAGTTAAGTAATTATTTTCGAAAGCTATATGCATCCTAGCGGCCAGCGCGAGTCGTGCCGTTTTAGGGTCAATGAACTGCGCCAGGTGGCCAATTGTTCGCTGCTGTGTCAATGCTTTACCCGTTTATTTGAAAATTTGTTCGAAAACTGTGCCCCTTAATTTATTACATAAATATGAAGACAATCCAGTACCAAGTGCTCTCTTTTAATATCGTAGGCGACTCATATAATGCTGTCTATTATAAATGACTTTCATATTAACAGAATTTTACATATGTACCAAACATGATTGTTAGATAGCTATGTCGAAACCAGTTCTTTTTTATTCTTTCTCGGCGTCTACGAGGCACGACGACTTAACATAATAATATTGTAATTAAGTTAATAATTGTACCCTGCTAAGCTTTGTAGTACATGTATTAACGCCATCTATTGGCAAGAAGCGGTAACCTTTGAAAAAGCCGTTTCTTACGGTAACAGATGATACTAGAGCAAAAAAAAAAAAATAGAAAGGATGACTACGAGGAGACGGTTCTTTAGTTTCATTTTATATTAAAAAAGTGTGTGTAAACTGTTGTTGTGTGTATGTCTGTTGTGAAATAATAAACCCATTTGTGCCAAAACATACATAGTCAATTTATTTTCAATTTTTGAAAAATCTAAGCCAGTACAAAATTAACTTATACACATGTAGGCGTTCTTTAGCAAAATACACTTCCAATAACAAATATGTTTGCAGAGAGTTGGATTATTAATAATTATAAAATTTAACTTAAAACGTCATTTTCTCGAAATCAATTTAATGCAGTTGCTTCATTTTGGCATAACTCGGTCCAAGTGATCTCGTCGCCTCACACAATATACTAACAGTTGCATGCACGTTGTCAGACTGGGAATTTCGATAGAATAGGCTTTTGGGTAGGATATATATATTAAGGATCCGAAAGAGTGGAAAGGAGTAAGAAAAGGGTAAAAACAAAATTAAAGCGGGGTTTAATTAAGTAATTTTGTAAACGGTTTTATTTTGTAATAGTACATTATATAAATGTAAAAAATATAACCACTTATATTTGAGATCTTTTCTTAGCTCCGTCGGATGTCCGTTACACAATTGGATAAACTTTAACGATATAAAAGATGCTAAACATACGTCTATTCGTCATCTTAAAACCAATATTATTTAAATTGTACGTAATTTAACGAATAGAAAATTAAATTATAATAAGCGTCTGTGATAGTGTGAGCGATGTTGGTTATAGTATTGTTAATATTATACAACATGATTGTTTTTTTTATCAAAATCAACGTTTTTACGGCACCATTCCCTCCCGCTCCGTTCCGACCGAACCACGGCGTCGTGATCGCTGCCCTTGTCATTGCGGTATTTTTGGAGTTCTTTCCTTCGCACACGGATTGGCAGGCTTGGAGAACCTCGCCTTAACCCCAAGTACTTTCACCGGGCGTGCGCGGCCGTAGCAGTGCAGCAAGAGCTATGTAGATCTTATGTTCTACCACTTTAAAATGTATAAAGTATATAAGAAAATGTTTAAAGCGTGTTGTATATCGTGTCGAAATTTGAGCTAAATAGATGCAGTACTTTTGTAGTTTATGAAATGTAGACAAATCAAGAAAACATACCGGTGTCTGGCGAGTCAATTTTTAAATTCAAGGACGTTATGTGGAGATAGATTAACGGGGAACAGTTTATGAAGGTGGTAGACCATAAAATCTTTTGCTGCACTTCTACGGCCGTGCTCACCCGAGGAATTACCACCGCCGTTTATAAAGTCAACATAAAATAAAGTTTGCATGAGCTTTGGGGATGCCGGATGGCCATGTCTACCATTTTCTTTTCAAATTCCATTTGGAGGGGCCAAATCATTAATCCCGACCCTATTCTATCCAAGTTGCGATGACTATGGGCGACGGGGTCACTTACTATCAGGTGAACTGTTTGCTTGTTTGTCTTCTTTTCCAAAAAAAAATTATATATGAAGTGTAAACGCAATCTACATTGACCACTAAGTAAACGTAATCGAAAGTTTAGTAATCATTTACGAAGCCCATGTGCATTTAGCGAACAAAATTTTCGGGTTAATGAACTGCACCAGCTGGCCATGTGTTCGCTGCTGGCATCATATCCACGCTTCATTTAGTTATTTGAACTTTAGGTCGAAAAGTATGTCTCTAATTTTATTACATAAATATGATGACAATCTAGTACAGACTGCTTTCCTTAAATATCATTGGTGACTCGCCAGTCACCGTGCATATTAGCTTAATGAAATGACTGGAGCTTTGATTTCTTGATGTCAATATATAAGCATATATAATGATCAACAAGGAGATGCAAGTATTTTTTTGTAGACTGATCCTCCGTCTCCAATGGTATTGATGGATATAATTTCATATGGGCATCTTGCAGGACCTCAATGTGACCATATAGTGAGAAAATATAAGACTTATTTTCAAATAAAACAAAACCATAACCAATTCTCATTTAATCACAATTGTACAGACTAATTCGTTCCTATTCATCAATGTCGACTTAAAACTAACTTATTGCTAATTCTTATACATTTGGAAAATGTCGCAACTTTGAAGCTCGACTCTTTCAACTGGGGAAAGCGATTCCGCGCACGAATTACAATATTTCGATATCTTTACTTAAAACTTATATTACCACCACCTGCTGATTATTCTTCGGTCATTCCACTTTGAAGTTGAAACTAGAAACTAGTCTTTCCCAATCAAATCTCTTCTTATTGGATACAATATTAATTTTAACAAAAAGAATCAAGAAACATTATAATTATTGTCTATAGAACACTGTCAACAGCCAAACTGACTTCAAACGAAAACAGAAATGAAAAAAAATAAAAATGAATGTTCGTGAAACAAACGTTTCAGTCATTTTTATTTTGAAAAGAAACTACTGGACCGATTTTCAATAAAACTATATGGGACCACCTTGTAACTATATGCTACAATTAAAAAAAAAAAGAATTTTGAAAATCGGTTCATAGCTTGCGGAGAAATCCAGTCACATACATACAGAAAACACTCGAAAGAAATTGAGAACCTCCTTCTTTTTTGAAGTTGGTTGAAAATAAATTCGAGAAATTTACAATGCTAAAGTATGATAATCTCAGTCGAGAACAATCAATTTCCTTTTCATTTCATTAATTCATTATGATTTAACATTTTAAAAAACTATTATTATGTAAAAACAATGTTGAAGATTGTGGAAAATTAAAATAAAATGTAGATTTGCATTTTTTTCTTATTTTTTTGCTTGTTTTTGCTGCATTTATAAAAAAAGCTATTCATTTTCCGATTACTCTCCTTACGTTATTGGAAGAACAATTTACATTGAAGACATATTTTGTATTAATTTCTTTTCAATAATAAATTTATAAATTGATTTTCACAGAAAATGACAAAAATCGACTTCAAGTAATTTTTTGAAGAATATTAAAATGCTGTTAAAATTACTAACTGGCTATATAACAATAATTTGGAAAATCTGTAAAATTTAATATTTCATAACATCAAAGATTGCCATTATAACACTTCCTTCGAAGCGAACACGAAATAAATTTTTATTTTTTTTAATTCAAAAATATATTACTCAACCTATTTTCATGAAAATGATGTGTGATTTCAACACCTCATAACTATGATCTTTCAAATGAAAATAAGATTTTTTTTAAATCGATTCATAACTTGAGGATTTACAAAAAAGTACAGTAAAAATATAATCTCTCCTCCTTCGTTTTTGAAGTCGGTTGAAAAATGAGTTTTTAAAGATATTTTTGTGATCCATACAAAGATTTACTGTAATATACGCATATCTTAAAATATGTAGAAAACGTTATGCTGTTAAAAATTTAACTCAATTTTTTTTAATTACTTATATGAATTATTTTATTATTATCAATTGAATTACTACTAACCTAATGTTTTAATATATTAATGGAAGAGCATGTCTCTGTCTACAGGTGGTCTGTGGCATTTGATAATAATAAATAAATAAGTTGCTGGGATCGAACACATCTTGCTTGTATAGTTAGCTTGCAGAAGTACCCTCCATACTATCTTGTCAAAATTTAATGTGTGTTCATAGTCAAAGGACCACCTCTATTAATTCGTGGTCTGCATATTCTATACCCTCTGTCGGCAGGTGGTCTGTATTTAATTATATAAAGTGAGGTAATGGTAGCCAGATAGGTCACCGTGAAGAAAGTTTTCACTATCTATTTAAATTTACTCTCTGTATACAATATATAGAGTAGTTATTAATTACATGTTCTGTTGATCCTATATTCTTAAATACAAACTAATTTGTGGTAGACTTTAAAAGGCACGTTACAAACAAATTTGCAATCTTCAGTATTGTGTTGTTGTGTATAGAGGCTGAAGGACTAGAGGTTTACGGACTGTATTCTCTGTTATAAATTAACCTGTGGGAGACTAAGACGCAATACAATTGTAGTCTCTGTTAATTAGTGGTCTACACACTCTGTAGTCTCTGTTAATTAGTGTTCTACACACTCTGTACCCTCTGGCAGTAGGTGATCTGTGGTCTTTTGTATAGAGACGCTCGAAACTTACAACCAACATAGCCAAACGTTTATTAGTCTCTTTAAAAACTTGCTCTGTGTTCACAATTTTAATACGTATAGTCTTTGTTTATACGTGATCAGCGGATTCTATATAAACTAATCTGTGGCACTCTAAAAGTGCAATACAATCAACTGTAGTAGTCTCAGCCACTTTGCGTCCTGCACACACAGTACCCGCTGTCAGCAGGTGATCTATATTTTAAAACCTTTCGACAGCTGGAGCCAAGCGTTTAGTAGTCTCTTTCAAAATTTACTCTATGTTCACAATTTAAAGACGTGTAGTCTTTGTCTATGGGTGGTTTACGGACTGTATTCTCTGTTATTAATTAACCTGTGGGAGACTAAGACGCAATACAATTGTAGTCTCTGTTAATTAGGGTTCTAAACACTCCGTACCCTCTGGTAGTAGGTGGTCTGTGGTCTTTCGTATAGAGACGCTCAAAACTTTCAACCAGCGTAGCCAAACGTTTAGTAGTCTCTTTAAAAACTTGATCTGTGTTCACAATTTAAATACTTTATTGTCTATAGGTGATCGGCGGACTGTAGTCTCTGTTATAAACTAATCTGTGGGAGATTAAGGCAAAATTCAATTAACTTTAGTAGTCTCTACCTCTTTGCGGCCTGCACACTTCATACTCTCTATAGAGTCGCCGCACCTTTCGACCGGTAGCCGAGCGTTTAGTGAAGTCTCTTTTAAAATTTACTCTATGTTCACAATTTAAAGACGTGTAGTCTTTGTCTATGCGTGGTTTACGAACTATATTCTCTGTTATAAACTAATCTATGATGAGACTTAAAGGCGAAATACAAGTACCTGTAGTAGTCTCTATCTCTTTGCGGCCTGCACACTCCGTACACTCTGTCAGCAGGTGGTCTGTGGTTTTTGTATAGACTTGCTCATACTTTCAACCGCCGTAACCAATATTAAGGAGTCTCTTTTAAATTTTACTCTCTGTTCGTAATTTAAAGACGCGTAGTCTATCTATATGTAGTCTGGGGACTGTATTCTCTGTTATAAACTACTATGGGAGACTTTAAGGCGCAATACAACTAACTGTAGCAGTCTCTGTCACCTAGTGGTCTGCACACTCCGTACTCTCTGTCAGCAGGTGGTCTGTGGTCTTCTGTATAGAGTAGGGTGATGCTAGCCGGACAGGTCGCCGTGGTCGAACAATTCCTGGTCGTAGAGCGTCGCTCGGACAGTTCGACCGCCGAAATATCGGCCACCTAGTGCACTCGCCGCCGCCGCCGCCTCTGTAACAACATTACTCTGTGTAAATAGATATTATAAAAGTATTATTTTCAAAGAAAATAACAAAAAAACCGACTTAAAACGCCTTAGACGTGTATCAAGGTGACATAGTTGTTCCGATAATTAATTTTAAAAACAAACTACAAAACCCGTTTTTGTTTTTTTCGTGAAATTTTTACAGGACCATTTCGTATAAAAAAAAATTTATAAACTCGTTTTACAAATGAAGTTCTGCGCGAACTAACATCCGAATTGAAAACCTCCTCTTTTCTTGAAAGTCGGTGGAAAACTGTACGATCCATGCCGATGAAATATTTTCACAAAAAATCCACCAACCTTTTTTACCACACAAATTAATATTGAAGCCGAAGGTATGTAGGATTAACAAATGACACCAGGACATCAAACATCTCGGTCTTACCCGTGACAATGGACGCTGTAAAGGGTTCGAAACGTCGGGTGATAAAATTTAAAAATAAACCGCGATAAAATCTGTAAAGTTGTTTAATTTAAAATATATTCTACAGTTATACGTGTCAATTATTATGCAATTTGCCTTAAGTTAATGGTTGAGGTTAATTTATTATATAATTTACCTTTAACTTTCAGGTTAACTTATTATATAATTTTGAATTTGATGCACCGAAAGTAAAAAAATATGGGTGAATATGAAGGACTTGGACAAGATGAATTTTGCCTTAAAAAAATTTTAATCGATAGAGAATAATAATTGATGAGACACGTCTTAAGCAAAATTTGGGGGACGGTACTACTTTTCGAGAAAAAAAATAATAACATTTGTAGATTCGGACTGTACAAATCAGTTATTTTGACAACTCATGTGACGTCACAACAATAGTGCCAACATAAATGATTTTGAACCAAATTAGAAGGCAAAAGTCAATTGTATGTAGCAGTGCCTTTAAAATTTGAATACTTCTCACGAACTTTATTCTCGTATATATGTATCTTTGACAAATCCAATGCCTTTTATTGACAGTCCAATCAAGTGTCGATAACCAAGTTTTTTTAAATAATAAAATATCTAAAAGCATGTAGAAAATATAAACAAAGGCACACATCTACAATTAATTTCTCTACAAAGTAAACAGACAGATGAATACGAATTTTAAATATGTACTTTCACTTTTATAAAGTTTAAAAACAACAATAGTTGTAATTGAAAAATACGGTGGACGTATAAAGATAACGTTATTTTTACGATGATAAATTTTTAATGTCAGAATAACAAAATTTACTGTTAAGACGTGTCTTAGTGACTTTATTTACAGCGTGCTTAAAAAGTAAAATATATGGAAAATTTGGATGCGTTCACGACCAACAAAGCTATTTTCTAATTTTGATATCATTTTCTTTTATTTATTTCTTTAATCTTCTTGTGCATATTATCATTATCGTATATGTTAAAATTTGCGTATACATTTTTTATGAAATACAATAAAATTCATTGCATCTGAACTTATATAATGTTTTTTATTTTTTTAAATTAGAAAACATCAATATTTTATTTTTTAAAAACAAAACAGCTTTCCATGTGCATTGACGCGTCGTTCCAAATTCAAATAGGCGGTTCAGAATTCGAACGCGCGAAACGGGGCATCCATCGCGCAGTCTGGCAGCGGCAGTAGTTGGCAATGGTTAAAGCGTATTGCGGTGCGTGTGAGCGGAGGGGAGTGCGCGGATCTGTCGCGATACCGCTAACTAAAGATTTCCGCGGGGACATCCGCGCTCGCTCCCCCCGGGCTCCCACGTGCCGCCGGCACATTTCACTGTTTAACCCGCGAATTGTGCCGAACCACTACTAAGGTCGTCTTTTGAAACATATTGATGGTGCGGTACCCTTGTTCTTTAATCAAAGTACTAGAGCAACGTTGCCTATGTAAGCATTTGTAACTAGCTTTGGCAATCTCTTAATAATCAAATAGTAAGAATAATTTTTGTACAGCTTCTACAGGACTCTCTTCTTCTACAGTTCTTTCCATGCTTTTCCTATTATCTCTTGATGTACATGAAGGTGGAACTGAAACCTTGATGTTGTCCTATAAATACCTTGAAATGTACTAATTTGGATGTGTTACGTAAAGTAAGCCGTGGTAGCACAGTGTCCAGGCGCTCGCCTTCAATTCCGTTTACTCGAGGTGAACCTGAGTTCGATCCGCGGTGCCGGCACCAATGAAATTGTCATATTTCTAATTGCAATTTTAAGTGCTGAATTACTACGTGCTTTGTGAAGGAAAACATTGGGAGGGAATCTGCATATCTAAGAAATAATATTTCTAAGATATGTGTAGTCCGCCAATCCGCAGTTGGGCCGCGTGGTGGACTTATGCCCTATACCCTCTGTATAGAGGAGGTCTTTGCCCAGCTGTGGGATATTAAACATAGGCTGTTACTTTACATAAAGTATTTTTTTTTCTTTTCTTCTTATTCAGTTCGTGAGAACTTTTTGTTAGTAACAGGTAGTTTTTAGTGTTACGATTTTCAATTATGGTGCTACTTATGTCTGGTAAATTGCTTACATAGTTATTAATTACAAAGAAAAATCTTAAGTATTCAGTATTTGGGGTAAATACAAGCTAAAACTGCTGTGGAGCTGGCCGTGCAAAGCTCTGTGGTTCTTTTTAAATATAATATTTGTGTATGCTAAATAACATGACATTAATGGAACATTTTTTCTGGGAATTTGACACATTAATAAGATTGACTGAATGGAAATTTTATTCTTGCCTATTACAACTACCTTTTGACTAAATTCAAAAATAAAAAATACATACATAAAGCTTAATTTAAATACCTAATAGCTTAATTGAATGCTTATGAAACTACACTGGCCTTCACTATCCATTCATGATGGACCATCTCCTTTCATTTGGCACTATACAAATAGAGCAGACAAATTAGAATGAAAATTTAAAAAAAATAATCCAATTTATTGTGTAAGTAGAAATGTCAATGTTCATTAAAATTTTACGGTGATTTCGCATCGACTAAATTTAGTTCAACTACCCAATCAAGCTATAATACCTGAGGTAGTATTTCGGGTATCAGACAGCATGTAAAACTGCTGATATCTTAATAAAACGCAAACAGACAGACCGAGAGACGGACAAAATTATAAAAAATATGTTTTTGGCCTTTCTTGCCTTTAGAAAGGTTGCTTATACCAATTATTTTTAAATATCCTCTATATAATATAATAAGTCCTAAACGAATTACGACGACGGCCGATGTACTTAAAGATGAGCCAACTGCGCAGGATATATTATAGTGCACAGGTGTACACTCTGTTCCTTAACTCCCAAAGCCCGATGGGACAGATATCCGACACAATCGAAGAGAGATCAGGCGCAGGACCGACGTTACATGCCCATCCGACGCTTGGATCATCTTTATTTTCAAGCAGTCGGGTGATCAGCCTGTATTGCCCTAACCCAACCAAGAAACAACAACACAAGGTGATTGTTCCCCGCGGGATTCGAACCCACAACCTCCGGTTTACAATGCAAGTGTCCATACCACTAGGCTACAGGGGCGGTACGGATTCGCTTGGCGGTGCTTTTATGTATATAGGCAACGGTAAGGCACAATTTTATTATATGTGTTAGGCATAGGCCGTTTCACTGTTTTTTCACTTGCTATCGGTTATATTACGTTATCGTTGCTTACAATGAGAACGTTATATAACCGATAGCAAATGAAAAATCACTGAAATGGCCCATGCCTAGTATGTATACTTTCTTTCAGGCTAGGGACTTCTACTAAAGTTTACTATAAACCTAGAGTGGAGTTTATTTGTTTGTATAAATAAATATCCACTCAAACTGTCCGGGGACTGTAGTCCCCAAAAAAATTTTGCTTTTGTTATTTTTATTTAAAAAACACACTAATGGACCGTATAAATTTGTGGGACTATCTACAAAGAATGCTCTATTTTACTAAAAAAGAATTTTTGAAATTGGTTAATAAATGACGAAGATGAAGAACAAACATATTTTTTTGGGGACTACAGTCACCATAAACGCTTGAGTAGATATAGATGAATATTTTAGGCTTTCTAGTAACACGTTACGGACTCTCAGGACCCGAGTGTAAGGAACAGCTAGTTTGAAATGAAGGTAATGTTTACTTTTTAAGCCATTCAGACACGAAATTTGTTTTCGTCCACAATTAGCAGATGAGTAATATTAGTTATGCGACGTGGCACTGAATTCTCGAGGCGTAGAACGCACCGGGAAGCGCCAAATGCCAAATGCCATTTGATTTTATTGGGAGAGCGTATTGCGATGGTATGCCACGTCTCATATGGATGACCGACCTTAGCCGATTTGTTCTCAACAATGAGTTATATTAATAAGGCAAAACAAAAAAAATATATTATGCATTAATATGTTGCAAAATATAAATACATTTGTTTATTTTTAATATATTTATTTATTTATTCTCTTTAAAAAAAACATACATAACAGCGATAACTCACGTTTTTTTTTATGGAACGACAAACGAGCAGACGGTTCACCTGATGTTAAGCGATCCCGTCGCCTATAGACAAACGTAACATCCGGAGAGTTGCGAGTGCATTGTCAACCAAACAAATTGGGTAGATCGGATATAATAGGTTTATTGGATAGGATGGGGTCGGGATTAAGGATTTGGAGAAGATAGGAATAGGAAAAGAAAAGGGTAGACATGGCCATCCGGCATCCTCAAAAGTCATGCATCCCCTATCACCTAATAAAGTCCTAGATTAAAGTAGATATTTAATAAACATATCTCTCAATGCAGATTTTATTTGTATTGAGTTAAAAAACAGAGATATTTAATAACGTATAATAATGCAGTATACACGTTATAAGCAATTAGTTCGCTTAGAGAACAACGATCACACAACGAGATTTACGAAAAACTATTCAGTCTTTTCAGTTTGTATGAGCGAGGTGTGCGAGGTAGACTTACAGTCTGCTCCTTTCATGAAATAATTTATGGGAATTTATTAAGGCTGGGCTCTATTGAGATTGCTTCCAAGTATATGTAAATAAGTATTATATTCACAAAATATAGTAAAACCCACCTCAGATGGCTTAAAAGTGCAGATTTCCATGAAAATAATATGGGACTACCTCGTAATTGTATACCTACAAGCGTTTTCAAAATCTCTTCATAATTTGCGGGGAATTCATTCACTTAATCAAAGATACATAGAGTCGTAAATATAACTTCTTTTTTAGTCGGTTAAAAATATACACAAATGTCTGCTAATGTGTGTCAGGCAACTGGTTATACATCGTTCACGCTTCCGCTGTCACCTTGGCCCACGTTACCTGCGTCATAAAACTCAAACACCCTGTGTTTTTCCGCGAATCGGATCTCGGTTGTCGGCTTTCCAAGACTGATGAGATTACGCCCGGCTTATTCCACGGGATATATATTTTACTGCGAAATTACAGCGACGTCGCGACATTTGTGATTTCATAAAATTATTAAAGCGCTACAGCGCTGGCTGTTTCATCTTTGCACACAGCATTTCGGAGCGGCATTTGGCAGTTCGAATGCAAGGTAAATACGCCTTGTTCTGCTGTTTCAATTTTGAGAAAAGTCAGCACAAAGATTTCTGGCGCTGTGCATCAAAATAATTATGACTAAACGATAGGAAGAGATATTAAAGTAGTATAATAAGTAAATATTTAAGTTTCTTTAAAATAATGAGGTTCTTAATTTACTTTAGTTTTTATTTCGCCTCTGTTTTATTATGAATTTGTTTTCGTAATATAACATTTTTTTTTAAAACTGAAAAGTATCCCTACTATTTCCTTTATTCATTTAAAAACCGTAACATACTGTTGCATTGTAATTTTTTAGCAGGAGTTTTCACGATTAATTTCGAAGCGAACAAATCATACAAATATTTTTTTGGTCTTTATTTTGAATTAAAATATGTTTGAGGGATTATTCGTATATATTATATAGTTCAACATATAACGTAACTCAGAATTTCCTTGATTTCTCGATATTCCGCAAGTGAAATTATTAGATCGGAGCGTAAAGCCGGGAACATGCACAGAATTATAGGGCTTAGGGAAGATTGAAAGTCGACGATTGTTGGAGATCATCCCCGTGGTAAGGAAACTCGCCCTTCCAGCTTTATAATAGGGTTGTCAAAATATTTTTGCTTAGTCAATATTTGTAACTGATCATATTAATATTATAAAGCCAAAGAAATAACTAGTAGTCAGTTTTAAAAATTCTTCTTGTGTTAGATAAATTCTTGCAGAAGAGAATTAAATTCCATACTACGAGTCGACCGATTAATTAAATGAAGGCTTTGGCCAGGTAAAAATTCTTTGGTGATAAACATTTGCCAGGTGATTTTTCAGTGTATTTTCAATATTTTTTTATAGATAAGGATATCTTTCAAAATAAAATTTTACAAAATATGAGAAATATTTTGATTCCTATTGAAATAAATTTGTTTTTACATGCTGCATTAATAAAAGATAAGTACGTTTTCACACAAAAATATTAATAGCCTACAAATATTTATTAAAAGTGTTCATAGATATTTATGGTTATAGTAAATACGATAAACACATTTTTTTATTTCCGTAAATATTGTAATTACAATGAGCGTAGCTCATATAAGAAGACGCAGAAAGTATTTTTTACTACTCTAGGTAACTATTTAACAAGTGACGTATGTTAATATATTTTGGCAGCCCTGGGTGTAATTTTCCCAACTTCAATAAGAACTCTGCGGGGATTACAAGAAATGAATCAAACGCTCACATATATTGAATCTGAGCGAGTTAAGAGCTATACTGTTTTAGATATAAGCCTTTCTATCTATTGATAAAATCTATGATATACTTCCAACGGTATAATCAAAAATCGTAAGACGTGTTATAAATTTTCTTTCCTTTTTTTAATAACTTGGTACAGTTACAACTGGCTGTGTATTACTGAATTGATGGGGTAGTTTTATGGGTCAACGCGTTATCATAGAATAATAAACATAATAAACATTAAATGAATCTCTAAATCAATCCAGCAAAGAACCAACAGAAAATTATATATAATAAAAATCGAAACAAAAATAACACACACTTATAAATCATGTAAAGATCGCAACATAATTCTTATTCTGACATGGGATAGAATGCTGGAATAATTTGGTTTCAGCTCAGCATCATGCTGGCTACAGCCACTTCTGCTGACACCTTAGACTCCCATGACGTTAAAAAATACTAAATTTTTCATGACGTAAGCACATCACAATAACATAATAAAAACAAGAAACAAAGACAATGGCAAATGAAAGACAAAAAGACTTGTTATGAAATACTACGCGGTACTAGGCATGGGTATTATCGTTTTCTTGCAATATCGATAGCATAACGGATATTTAGTTTTGATATCGAAATCAAGAACCGCATTCAAATATCGATATAAAATATAACGTTATACTTATTACCAGGTACCACAGGTTGCAAACTGTTATTCTCTTCCGTAATTAGTTAACATGCTTTGGCAGCTCGCGGGTCATGGAACTATTAGTGCTTATTGCTTGCTTACCAAATATTAGTATTCAAAATTTCAGTTAAATTTACTTTTTAATTTGTAATAATTTTATTTGTTCAATTTTTATAATTTTGTTTTGTTAAATATAAAACAATAAATATTAATTAAATCACAAATGTTCATTATAATATGTTTTCAGTATAATATAGGTATAATCGTTTTGTTTACATGGGTTATCGATATTATCTCCTTAGTTTGAAGCTACAATATTCAAATAAAACATTTAAAAATAATTTTTAAATTGTAAGATATAAGGTTGTTATTAGTTTAAAGTTATGATAACGAAAACGTACCAACCAATATCGGAAACGCCCCATCTCTTTCCGTAATACATAAGCAACCATTCGTTAGAAAGGGATAGGAAGGGTACCAATAACGATACATCGGTACCGGAATTGTTTCATTTAGATTTGGTTACTAACTACCTTACGATAGTTTTTGTGAAAACGGATATCAAAGTTTTGTATATCGATAACTAACGATATGTATCCGTAACGGTTTTCAGTTACGTTTTGATATATCGGACACATCTCTACGCGGTACTGTACCATTGTTTCAAAAATCCAATTTGGACCAGTTGTTCCTAAAATTAGCGCATTCAACATAGCAAATTGTTTAGCTTTATAATATAAGTATAGATTAAGATGACATTTATTATGTCTGAGAATTTTTTTGAATTAAAATATATAAAAAGGAAAAAGTATTCGTTTATTACCATATTCGCCGTGAAAATTTCCATGGTCTTTAATTAAGTAAGGTTATACGGCGTCTCAATGCATTAGTAGTTTTTTTCTTATTTTCGTCAGCCAAAAGTAGCCAGCAGCCTAATAAGTTTAAGATTGTATGTGTACTAGTGACCGCGGTTTCTTCTACGTTTTTCATTTATAATATTAAAAAAAATATCTAAATTGCAGCCTGTATGTATTTTGATATATTAAATAATTTATTGAAAAGTTTCATCGAAATCTATAGCGTAGTTTTTGCGGACAATCATGTGCGTTTATAATATTAGTTGGATATTATGTAACGC
>JAOCPS010084800.1:0-15907 GCA_025505425.1 Graphium colonna | reverse complement strand
AAGTTAATAGAGTCACGCATGAGGACATGCGTGATATGTCAAATTGGGGGAATGTCACTAAGGGCGGTCGCGATCCGCTACACGGGCCCTTATTGCGACCGCCGACGACTGTTTCTTAATCGATAGCTGGGGGCGGTGAGAACCGCCCCGGAACACGGGTGTATCGCGTGTACGCGGTACCAAAAATAATGCTCCCCGCTAGATCTGCGGCTCTACCAATGGATCCTTCTCTTATTTGTCTTAGTCGATGAGGTCACAAACATCATCTGGAACGTCGATAATCTCCATCCGTGTCTTAAAGCAACTTCCCGCTTATCTTATCTACCTTTTATTTGTGATATTCAACTGTCCTGCCAGCTGCTGCTTTCTGAACAATTGAAAAGAAGCAGTCGTCGTAGGCATTCCCAAACCCAGGCCAATATAGGCCAATTAGTTTCCTTAGTTCAATATTGAAAATTTACGAGCGCACAATTCTCACAAAAATAAAGGTACTTCCAATAACTGGATCTCCTACCGAATAAGGATATAAAGTCGGCATAAAACAAAGTATGACATTTAGGGGTACCAGATGTCTATGTCTACCTGCTTCTTTTTCCACTTCTTTCTCTTCCAATTCCTAAATCCCGATCCCTTCCTGACCAATTAACCTATTTTATTCAATTTCCCAGGTTGAGAACGAACTCGCGATTTATCTTATGTTGCGTGTGTCTATGGGTAACGGGATCGCTTACCATCGGGCGATCAATCGCATAAAAAAGCCCCGCGTAATCCCTCAAGTAAAACGTCGCTTACACGCAAAATTTACCTGTACAACAGTTACTGAGATTTTAGTTTGAGCTTATCTTACAAAATCAATTAAAACAATTTTTAAGTGGTTCAAAATAAATTTCTACGACGTGCAACAGGCGCTCCGTATTACTTAGGAACTTGTATCGAAATTTAAAAATCCTACCCTCGTAGCCTACTTCAAGGAATTGTCAATAAGACATTTCGATAAAATTAAAAATGAACCCAATCCTTTGGCCAACGAGATTTCGTCGACCAATAAGCGTAATATGCGATCCCGATGATGCATTAACGCTCTCAACAAGCAGTTTTAATTCGAACAACGTACCGCTGCAACATATGATCGCGCCTCGTGTAGAGAGGGTTATCCATCCATTAAGGCTTCGACTCTCGCGGCAAAATCCCCATTACTCGGGCTAGCGTCTCTCGGGAGTTAAACTTCCCGGGCAAAAAGCTTTGGCCCTTTACAGGTTCAGCTATGGTTCACTATGAATATGGTATTTAGCCACACTCATAGTGAACCGATAAGATTGGCTAGCGCACGAGTAATGGCGCTTGATGCATCTTCGTCGCCCGCAATAGCGGCTAAGACTTCGAATAGTAACCCCATGACCGTTTGCACAAACTTTTGCAGAATGCCTGCCAGGTCTGTCGCTTGGCCGTCTGGGTTATTTTGTACGATAAATTGCACTAGACGGGGTCGCGGGCGGGGGCGATCGCTTGAGGATGCAACTGGGGGCAGCAATCCCGTTGTATTCGAATCTGCTTTAGTTTCCGCGCCTATCCGGGGAGCTATAGGCATGCGCGGCGGTCTTTGTTCAACACCACATCGCCTGTTGGAAAGTAACAGCAATTCCGCACTGCGATCAGTTTGCTGCCCAACCGTTGCGTCGTTATTCGCGACGTCCACTTGGGATTTTGATTTCTTTTTCTTCTTCATCGTGTCTTTATTGTTATTGGCCCCCGGTTGCGCTCCCCTTACTGTAGCGGGGTTCGCTGGAGTCTGCAACGTAGTCGGCTGCTCAGAACATTCGAACGTTTACGGTGGTCCACCCTCCTTCGTCGGCACAGTTTGGTAGTTCTGGAAGGGGTGTCCGTAATGGTATACCGCGTCGACGCGCCTCTCACACGTAGGCGCGACATCGGCGGTCATTGGCGGTATGCCCCTTCCCACAGTTGGCGCATTTAGGTTGCGCCATTTTGGGCAAGGAGCATTGCGATCCGGTGTAGCAACAGCACAGCGCACACATTTAATGGGGCGGTAGCAGGCGACCGAGGAGTGCCCGAACCCCTGGCATGGATGGCACTGAGGTGGCGCCGGTTCGGCTTGCCAGGCTCTTATGCTGAGGCCCGTCATGTACAGCAACTCTTTTGTTGCGTATAGACAGGCCAAGTCTTCTTTGTCCATATATTTTAATTGTACGAAATGCACATTTCCAGGCCGTCCCGATTTCGGGTAAATACATTTAACCTCTTCAGCCGGGAAATTTTATTGCAGTAGGGCTTCCTTTATATCTTCTAACGGGGATGATCCTGGTAATGATGGCGACTTTGCTAGGAAGCTCCTCGGTCGGCGCATACGCGTGCCATGCGATGGTTACACCGGTCTCCGTGAGCTCGATGAGGTACCGTTGCACAATACGGTACTCGGTAGGCTTGGTAAAAAGCGCACTCCTCTGCCAAAGGGGCGCTTAGTTGGGGCGTATCCGAGCAGTTTGTGGAGCATTGCAAAGTGTTTGGTCCACTCCGGGAAACTGGACACGACAATTAAAAGGTAGCCTGACCTACATCTTTGATGACAGCGGTTTTCCACTGGCGCGGCCTGCTCTTGAGTCTGCGATTGTGCCTGTTGCACTGCGCGTGGCGATGGTGGCTTCGCAGTTTGCGAGGCATAGGTGGGCGCGCCGTGGATAGCGGCCTTCGTGGGCTCCCCCTCTCTTCGGGGTGCGGGTGAAGTCCTCCGTAGTCCCGCAACAAAGAAAAGCGGCGGGATGGTCTCGGGGTTGAATAAGCGTTTTCATCGCTTGATGGCGACTCTGGTGATTGGGAGTATCGTTGGATCCTAACGCCCGACGAAGAGGGTTGCAGTTCGCCAGGGGATGAAGCCGACGGCCCGGTACGCCACCGTTTTCCGTTCGCCGCTTCTTCCTCGGTAGGTGTAGGACGACGAATGGGTTTCGGGTGGCGCTATAGCGGTGATACTTTCGGAATCGAAGAACGATCACGTGTATCGAAGCGAAAGTTCACACGGCCCGCGTCTGCATCCGTGAATTGGTACGGTAGTCTCCTTTGAGGTGACAACGATGGTGAGCGGAACGAGACGGAGTCATCGTCACTGTCACGATAGGGCGTGTTACGCGACATCGGGGTAACGGCATAGGTTGCAACGGCTTGGCGGCAAACAAGTTGCAGTACACAAGCCACCGCTTCTCTACCGGGGGTGGACGATCTACTCGACCCGGCGGCGGAGGTTAAAAACCCCCTTTTTCTCCATGGCGGACTCTTCCCCTAATTCGCTATATGTCGTATAACGGGACACATTTCCTGTTATATCATTTATTCGCTCCCCTGCGGTCAGCCACGCCCTTTGAGGGGGCCCAGCGAGACGACAGCGCTATAGTAACATAGCAGTGGCACACAAAATAAATATATAATATATTTACCTCTGCGCCCGTCGACACCTTTCAGAGTGTGTGACCCGAAGTGAACACGAGAACATGCACTTGTCAGAGCACCGGTATACCTCGATATATCAGTAGAGATGGTGCTATGGGGTTACGGGTACGTACCTTACTTTACCTTACTTTGCGAGCCTCGAAGCATTCTGCCATCGCTTGAGCATTGCCTCGGGCTGTCTGGCATGCAAAACATGTTACGGCGTGTTTTGCATGGCGGATCTTTTGTTCACGCAGTTTTACAACTGGCTTGTGGATATTTGGAAGTAGATCTAGCCACCTATCGTGTTATCAGCATTAACAGGTATCAACAACATATCCAGCTAGTTTAAATGTCAGAAGGTATAGCGGGTGCTGTTTTAGTTCACTGCTTCTGTCGCATTCCTTGGAGACAGAGAACGCTCTGTCGTCCGCATGAAATACTTGATTGTGATCTGTATGGAGTAGAGATGTGAAGAAATGTCCTATTTTATTATTATTATGTAGTTTTTATCTTCATTAAAGAGATGAGATAAAGTTGACTGGATGGTTGGAGGAGCTACATAATAAAAACATTTAATCCATTTTTTTAAAATAACAGTAAGGCAGTAAATAAAATTTCTTAAAATAAATAATAACTTAAATCGATTCGTAAATTTGATTTTGTGAAAGCATTAACCCTTTAATAATAATTATGAATTTGTTTCATCATTCTTACCTGAAACGAAACATTGTAATTTTGATCGGCCATATTTTTCTAATAACATCGTCGTGTGGCAAACTGGTAAACGTCAACATTGATTGATACACTCAGAAAGAAGCAGTTCTGTAAATTATTAATAATATAGCGTTGTACAAAAAGTAACATTTTGTATTTTGTTGTGATATAATTTAGATGGTAAAATGAATCGCTCGGAAGGATTGGTGCAAAGAAGAAATGTCTTAAAAGACAACAATTCCGATGGTACTTTGAAAGAAGACCATGACGATGATAAGAAAAATGATAAAAATTATGATGATGGCGACTCAAAAGAAACTCGTCTAACTTTAATGGAGGAAGTTTTGCTATTAGGACTTAAAGATAAAGAGGTACTGTGAATTGTTTTATATAAACAGTACTTTTTACTAGTAGACATGTAAATACACGTTTTTAACTTCCTTTTTCCAGGGTTACACATCATTTTGGAACGATTGCATATCCAGTGGATTAAGAGGTTGCATATTAATTGAACTGGGATTACGAGGACGAATAGAATTAGAAAGAGCTGGAATGAGAAGAAAAGGCTTGTTATCTAGGAAAGTAATCGTAAAATCAGGTAATTTTTTAACTGACTGTATTTTCAAAAGTAGGATATTTCCCTAAAATTGCCAAAACATGTAGTTTGTTTAAACAGCCGCCATTATCAAAATAAATATCTTGATGCAGTTTAAATAATCAATATTATTTCTGAGAAAGATTCACCAGAAGACTTGCTTGATATATTTATTGACAGCAAAGCATTATTTTTGCTCCATGTAATGTCTGTTTTCAAAATGCTTACTGACAAAAGGATAGTACATTTTGGTTTAGTATTATATTTTGTATAACTAGTATATAAAAAGAACATTTATATTAGGGATTTATATAGAAACTGATACAAATTTTTGTATCATGTATTTCCACAACATAAATATGATAAAGAATTGTCTCATCAGTCATATAATAATACATAAAATTAAAGAATGAACTTTCTGTCAGAGCATTAAAATAGGAGTACATTGTTTTGTCATACAAAGATTGTAAATCAGCAGAGATAAATAACTTATGACTTTTAACCCACACAGTAACGCTAAGAGATGGATATTAGTGGAGATACATGCTTTTCTAACATTGAAACTTTAGCTTTGTTACATACTAGAATCAATGCACAAGTTCACATTCTTTGCTAAATGTCAGTATTATGTGTGAAAGTTGCAAACCTAACCACCATTAAGGTTCTTTGCATCACAGACAGTAAAGCAATTATATATTTAATAAGGTATCTTGTTTGTTAAATGAAAATGTGCAATAAATTGATATGGTCAGTTATAACACAAGTTGTTTGATGCAATATGATTCTCATTGACATTTAAAACATTTATAAACATATGTAATGAAATGTGTTATTTAAATGTTTGGCCTCTTTTGTATTCAATAATAATATTTTTATATTTATTTTAAATACATGAATATTTTATTTATTGAAATAGTGTATGCATGTCAAGGATTTTGCTTTGTAAAACATATCTGTTAGTTTCTACTATGTCTATAACAATAAGCAAATTTTGGAGTTTTTTATTTTTTTACTTTTAAATTGTTACTCACTAAGATAATCCACTTTTAATGTAATGTTCTAATAAAAATTCATCATTCATCATTCATTTGTTCATATTAGGTAAATGTCTTGCAACTGTTAAATATAGCACAGTATATTTTTCATGTAACATTATTGCAGTAATCATGTATTACAAAATATTAATTTTTATAAAGTAACTTGTAAATCAGTTAAATTAAAGGCATGCAACACAGCTTTACATCAAAAGCTGCATTTGTTTTTGTTGTTTGCAAAAAAAAAGCTGTGCATAAGAATGTAGTATATAAAAAACTTTAGAAATTATTTTTTTTTCATTTCAATTAAAATATCAATCAAAACAGGTTTTCAACAACAGTTGTTTTTGTAATTTTGGATGTATTTAAAGTATTTAATATAAAAGTATTATCTCTCCTCTATTAAACGATCTAGAGTAATATTGCAAAGAGTCTGGTTTATCCTTGAATCATTTGGAAGAACACAAAATCTATCTTTGGATCCCAATCTGCATGGGTGGATCAAATATAATATGGGTTGCACTGTAATTTTAGCTCAGCAAAGGTAGAAGGGGATTTCTTGTAGAGCATAGATTGTAGAGCAGAGGAGTGATGGGGCGGGGATGCACCAGCATGTTATCTGATCAACCACCATTGCTCTTTACATTTTGCTCTGCATTCGCGCATCTTTCAAATAAAGATACATTCCATCATAGTGAAGCATAATGCGAAAATAAATGAGGCTATCTTAACATGTAAAATGGGGTTAGGGGAAGAGGGATAGAAAATTGGTTAGGTATACCATCCTTGGCTAGCAAGTGTGTAAAATAGTGAAAAGCGAACAAATAGTGTAAAAATGCTAAGAAATAAAGTGGTAAAGTTTTGACATGGCAAGCCAGAAAAATTGTTTATGTAAATGTTATTTATGTACTATGTAAATTGTTGTGTTAAAAAGGAAACATGAAATTGTGGGTAAGTTTAAGCAAGTAAAAAATACAACTGCAGAAGCCACAATATCATTACAAAAAAAATTGACAACATCTGTACAACATTTACAATTGGTCTCAAATTAAACCAGAAATGCAGCTCATAAATTTGCATTAATTGAATTCTGTAATAAATTAGAGTGAATTCGGGAAGGAACTGTGGAAGCTAACAAAACTACTGAAAAGAAATTACAATAAATTATGAACAGTTTTAAAAAAGGAGCAGAACTTGCAACAAATACATCTTTGATTACAATATCAGTAGGATCGCCACACAGGCCACGAATTCTGAGTTTCTGTCAGTGTTTAAATCTCTTGGAAAAAATGATTTGCACAAAACCAATCACATTATAACTTATAACTTTAACCAAGGATTCATAAAAAGATGCATGCTCTCACTTGACTCAAATTTATAAAGGTCTTTCCACTGTTGAAAAATTAAGACAAAAATATCAGGAAGATTTTAATTTTAAGCTTTAAAACAAGTCTTCAGCTGAGTGTAAAAGAATTGGGCTTTAAATGAGAAAAATGTTAAGGAGTGCCAGAACAAACTTATGTCTGGAATTGAGACTTTGCTTAGTGCAATCTGAGATTGGGGATGGCAAAATGTAGTCCTAAGTAATCCACAAAAGACACTTCACTTTCACCATTTCTTTAATCCATGAGTTAAGTGCCTAATTTACTTCCAATTCTGCTATTCTATCACTTTCAGAATATCTATTTTTTTTTGTTTTTAATCTTAGGATTTCACTGTGGACTGTCAAACTCTCCAACTTAACAAAAAACATCCTCCGCTTCAATCTCTCTTTTTTTTCAATTTAGATGTTTAAGTCTACAAAATAAACATAGTCACTCTCATTTATAATATAGCAAAATTTGTTTTGGAAAAAAAATTCAAAGTATTTCTAAAATGTTTGATGATTTTTCACAGATACACCAACTGGAGATGTGTTATTGGATGAAGCTTTGAAACATATGAAAGAGACTGAACCACCAGAAACTGTACAAAGCTGGATTGAATATCTTAGTGGTAATGAAAGTTATCCATTTAAGGATATGATGACAGAATTAAAATAAATGGTTCTATAAAATGTTTCTTTCTTCTACAGGCGAGACTTGGAATCCAATGAAATTAAAATACCAGCTCAAGAATGTGCGTGAAAGACTAGCAAAGAACCTTGTAGAGAAAGGTGTCCTTACTACTGAAAAACAAAATTTTCTATTATTTGATATGACAACACATCCGTTAACTGATAATGTTGTAAAATGCCGCTTAGTTAAAAAGGTATGGTTTACATAATTATATAAAATTTTTGTCATATATTACTTAGTGGGTTTTGTAAAACAGCACTCCTGAAAAGTAATATAACTAACTTGCTTCATAAGAACTTGCTTCATTTGAGATGTTAAATGATAACTGCTAGCTGCCTATGGCCTATGGGTGGTTCCATCAGTAGAGTTGCAAAAAATACCTTGAAAGTACATTTTAATCTACTTTATATACAAGTTTTTTGAATCTGATTGTGTGTAATTATATTTTTTTTTAATTGTATAAATCATATAACTGTGTTGTTATTTGCATAAATCACTATTTTAAAATGTTTCTCTGTTACTCAATTTTATATTTCAATCCGCTGACTACATTGGACTGATATATAGTGTTGCTTTACTCATTTTACACATTGGAGCCAATATCTATAGTTTTCCACCTATCTCTTATATGTTGTCTCTCAATTGTATGCACTTTCTCTATCTGTATTTCTTTCCAGTTCTTGGATTGCAAATTGTGAGCAATTCTGTTTCATTTAACGGTACCTCTTTTGAAATATCTAGTCAATCTCAATTTTATTTTCCTGATTTAAACAATCACATCCTTTCTTCAAAATTTTCTTGTTATATCTTTGTTTTTCTTTTGGTTTCTTCTTTTACTGCCATCCATTGCACACTGATATGCAGATACTATTATCTCATGCCCATTTTTGTTATTTATGTGGGCTATCAAATAAAAGAGTCATGCAATCATTACTTTAGATGAATTCTATATTTTTTTCACTGCCTTTATTAGTGAATAGTAGAAATTTATGGCTTGGATACATGCTGATCTGATCCACCTCCATCTCAAAGATTTTTCGTTGAGATGACTAAATAAATATTTGGTTTTATTTAATTGAATATCAGAAACAACTGTAATTATTGATAGGTAACTGGCATTATATTCTAGAGTGTCAATTATCAGCAGTATAAAAATATTAATCTGAATTTATACCATTATAATAACTTTTGAACATTATTATTTTCCAAAAATAAGAAATACTTAAAATGATATTTGTAACTTTATTGTCTGTATGGGTAAAATCACAATATATTGTAATAAATGTAATTAGTCGTAAAACACAGTATATCGTATTATAAAATTATGATATAAAATCTTCTTCTTACTATTACTCTATCAAGGTTAGCTTGTGGTTCTGCAAATGTCAAGGTTAGATATGAAACAAAGAATTTGGGTTTAAAATGTCAATCATACTTTAATATTATTTGTATACTCTGGCCAATCAGCTATTATCCTGTTGTATTACAAAAACCACTATTTATTTAACTGATAATGAAATATGTTACATTAGGAAGTGATAAGGTTCCTAACATCATTTTCCATTTTATCTATTTACATAATACATCATATTTTTAATGTATAAAAGTATTTTTCATAACTTTTCTAGCAATGTCTTTAAATATGATTTGTGATTATAATCTCAAATGCATAAAATTATTAAAGAAAATAAAGTATTAAATTATAAGTTAATAATTAGTAAATAATTAAAATGGTAATTTTCTTTTATATCCACATAACAAAAAGATATATTAATTAACAACAATTTGGCATTGGCTTGGTTTCCTAAGCATAATTACTATTTTACTCTCAGCCATTTGTAAGCTTTTTTTGTTTGCGACAAATTCGACCGAAGCATCAAGATCAAAATTATATAATAATTATTTCCATATTTTTTTTAACGACGTTATGCTTCGTGGATTTGATTTATAAATAGGAAATTTAGTTTATAGTTTAACACTTTGATATGCTTTACATACATGACATTTACACAATCGGTTGTAGACCCGGAAAATCGATTCATAGAAAAAGTTCCTAATGCATTCTATTAAGAACTTTTTTCGATTTTCCGTTTTTATCAAATTCCTCCGAAACCCAGATTTCTTTACGAAAAGAACTTCTATAGGAATTAATATAATAAGTCTACCTAATACCCTAGAAAGTTTGAACTTGATGTGACTCGGTACAGTATGCTACATAAAAATTGTTATTTGAGAATTGCAACATAGAGCAAATTATTTTTTTCTTTCATTACTTTTTTATCCAATAATTATTGTGTTATCCATTTTATTCATGGGCACCTTGAACTCAAATACTAGTATAATTTTTGTTGTTAAACAAAATTTCAGGTGCAAGAAGCAGCCCTTCGCCGTTCCATAACCGACGTGGCCCATGCTGACAAGCGTTCCTTGGCGTTACTGATGCTTGCCCACTCGGCGGACGTTCTTGAAAATGCTTTTGCGCCATTATCAGATGAAGACTATGAGTTGGCATCTCGACGCGTGCGCGCTCTACTTGACTTGGACTTCGAAGCTGAAGCCATGAGGCCTGACGCATGCGAGATCATGTGGGCCGTCTTTGCCGCTTTCACCAAATAGTGGTAAGAGGCCATCACATTGTCACTGACGACTAGAAGTATACTTCTAAAATTCCGTTGGCTGCGAAATTAATACAGGTCACACCTGAAGACAGTGATGTGCATCGAGATGATTAATTTGTAACTCAAAAAAGTGTTTATCATCAAATTATACCAGTATTCAGCATCTTTCACTTGTGCGTGTATATACATATGAATAAAAATATAATTGGAATGTGTTTTTGAACCTTGATGATTTTGTGATAGATGTTTATATATATTTCTAATACTTTGGAGATATAGTGCCGGTCAACAAAGAATGTGCGTGACCCATCGCTATATTGTCGAGTCATGGCTGTCAAATTGAAAAATTGTTCTCGAGGTCAAAGTTGTTCTCGATGTGATTATAAAAATATTGTTCAAAATTGTAAAATGTAGTTAAATGGCACAAAATATTCCATGCTGCTAAATTATAGATATACATAACAAATATGTAAAAATGTAGCATATTTTATCATTCTTTGTATTTGATATTTGTGACTTAGTTAAACAACAATTTTAAATAATCAACCGTCACAGAAAAAACGTATTATGCCACTAGGATAATTATAAATTTTATTGACACAAAATAATTCTTAGAACCCAGACAATATAATTTTAAATGGATGTGTTATCAATATTTTCATACATAGACATTGTAATAATACCCAAGAAAGTCATGTTTTAAAAAAATGTGATGTTAAGAGAAGTAATAAATATCCTTGAAATTTACCTCCAGTTACATTGCTTTTAATCTATATTTTCAATAATGCAAATGTAATCTACAGTAAATAATTTGGAGACTAAAAATGTATGTTACTGACAATTTGTGTTTATACATCATCTTATTTCCCAGTTTCAATGATAAAATGTATGAAAAGTAAGCATAAATTGAATGTATGGTAGCCAGTTATAGTATTAGAGTTCTCATTAAACTTTTTTGTTTCCTTAAAATAGTAATAATTTCTTTGGTAGTAACTGTTTGCTACTTAATCTTAATTTTAGTTATATTATTTATGTTAGATAAATATAATACTTATACTATGTTATATTTTATTATTAACTTCATTTACTAAACAGGATGATGAAGATTTTAAATATTATTTTTAATATAATCATGTTTTTGAAGTAATGTTTATGTATTTACCTAAAGACTGCCATGTAGGTACAGTTAAAATTTCAGATAATGATTAAAACAAATAAATATGTATTGCTGAGCAATTCAAATGTTGGAATTTCATTATTTCCCTCGCATTATTTGTAATGTTTTAAATTAAAATTCATTCTGCCTTATGTAACTAAATATTCACTTTGTTTGGTATGACACTTGTGTGTATTTATTTTTTTACAAACTAAAAATATAACTAAAAGAAATGATTATATAATTAACAACTATGTGAATGATGTTTTGTTGACATAGTTCTTGCATGGAGTGGTAGTCTGTGTGTGTTACTTCTTAAAAGTTGGCAGCCCTGGGGAAAATTCTTTTATATAAAATGTTAATCATCTCCTCGTTATGTGGTGGCTAGATGTATTAGTGTATGCAAACAATGTCTCATTTCTCAGTTATTTGTGCTTGAAAATTTTTTAAATTGTGCAATTTTATTGGATTATTTACTCTTAATATTTCACATGTTTATCTTGTATTCTTAATATCTCTTCTGATGTCCTCATTTTTTTTTAATTTTTGTTTTTGCCAAATTTACTATACTTTATATTTGAACACCAATTATTACATTTTATTCTTTCACATTATATTTTAAAATATGTGAATGCTTCAGATGGAACAAGAAATAGAATAATTTAGGGAAAATGAATCTACAGACTACTTGTACAAATATTTCTCTTTATTAATAAAATCACTTGGTCCCATTGTATATAATCTGTAAAATTCCACATTTGAAGTTAATATTAGATAATAGAATATTCAAATTCATTCATTTTGAATTCATTGCTTGCTAATTTTATATGTACCATATTTGTATGATCTAAAATTATTGATTTATTATATACATATTAATGATTGTATGTTGGTCATTAGAAGATTAACAGATTAGCTATAAATTTAATAATGTTAATTCTTTAGATAAAATTTACTTAAATGTATCTTCTTTTATTATTTTTGTATATATGTAGAAGTATCTAGTTATGTCATTTAATGTAAGTTTTCCATTTCTATTTTTATGTTTTCTTCGAAATTAAAATAAGGTTTGGTTTCGCCTAGCGGTACACTTTATAAATTATTTCTTAGATTTTGATAGAATTGAAAAATAACAGAGAGAAAAATTATTTGTATGTGTTTTTAAGTATGTATAAAGTTAGGATATATGTATTATACACAAACAATATGTTGGAATTAAATATAATATCATTTAGTAATCATTGTAATGTTTTGATGTTAATTTTATTTCAGATGTGATATTTATGTGGTTTCATAAAAATCATTTACTTATATAATCATTATCATTTTAAAAACATGAAAAATAAAAGTGTCAAATCTACTAATAAGAAGATTATAAAGAATATCATAAATACTTACGACAGGTACAGAAAGCATTGTTAAAAAAAATATTCGGGTTATATTCTTGTAGTATCCATTTTAAGATTTACTTGTTTTTTTATTAAGGAGAAATATGAGCGAGCAGCTTACCTGATGGTGAGTGATAACTGCCGTCAATAGACTGTATAACACCAGAGGAGTTAAAAGAGCGTTGCCAGCATTGGAATTGACTCCTTTTTCTTTCGCTAATGATGATTTTGAAAATATCCGTGTTGCTGGAATTATAATTCAAAACATACTATATATTTTCAATTATTGCAATAATATGGAATATTCATTAGGTAGGCATTATTAAATCTAGATTATTATTTAAAAAGAAAAATTAGTAAAAGAAATTAAACAAAAAGTTGATAAAATGCTATTCATTTTGTATTTGGTCTGCGAATTGGATAACGATTTAGCAGTAAATTTTATATAGGTCCATCAAATTTCCAACTTCGACTCATTGACCACTCAAGATTAATAAAATTTCGATAGCCTGTAGTGAACAAATGCAAATCATTATTTTTGTATGGCTTAAAATAAATTTAATTTTCTAGCCCTCGCAGTCAAATTTTTTTTTGTTTCAAATTAAATATAGACCTGGATTGACAGTAGGTAAATATAATTGGAACATCTATTTCGTTCATGTTAGCAAACGCCAATCGCACAGTTATCAGTCGCTGTAAAAAAGAGGTATAAGTGCACCATGATAATAATAAAAGGTTCACAATGTCTAATTCTATCTGTCCTGACCAGTTTTCGACTAATGCTACCAAATCTAATGGAGATCGACCATCTGTGCGAGAGGTAAAGAGGATCTTAGGAATGGCTCTCTGAGACTGCCGGAAATAAATGGGGTGCAGATATGACCATTTATATGAAATAGAGTGATCTGTTTGTATAATTACACACTATCTTATTACTAGTTGCTTTCTTTCACGTGGACCTGTTGCCTTGAGACCCGAACAAAGAACCGGCGTACTCACTCCGACCCAAATTAATAAACCGAAAGCAGATTATGAGCCGTGGGTCACGAAGCGACCCATTGGGTAATTTCGAGTACTCCACTATTATTGTTTTTGGAAATAAATTATAATGTACATGTTATATTTGACGATAAAACAAAATCAGTCACAATACGAAAATATCATCTAATGTAATAAAAATAATATACATCGCTGTATCATTCCCGCGATCAACAAAGGATGCCGACCTCTGGGCTAATTATACCTATTCGAAGGAAGGATTTGTCACGATATTTAAATGCACTGCCATCTTTTTAATAATAGTCAAGGGTGTTCTTGTAAACCGGGACCGACTTTATATATGCCTGTCTGGCGCATAAACTTATTTAATTTTCATGCAATGGGGTAATCAGCCAGTATTACCCTTTTTTTTGTTTTTTTACAAAAGAGAAAATGCATCCCCTCCGCTGGGGGTAAGACGGATTATGTCGATTTCTCACCGATTAAAACGCCATGTTGTTCCACTTCGGCGCATATCGGCAGTGCAACGGGAACGCTTTCACAAATTTCCGCAACCCTACTAGCGCTGGCCGCCTGAGCAGCTCCTCTTCGGGGACATCTCCCCTCTCCCTCCAGGCAAGGCACGCCGAAACAGTGATCGCGCCTTCCTACACCGTCTCTGTGTTACGGGTGACAACATCAGCTCCTCCCAGCACCCGCGGAGCCAGTATTACCCTAACCCAACTAAGAAACAATTGTACAAAGTCAGTGTTCCCTAAGAGATTTGAACTCACAACCTTTGGTTTATAAAGTTAGGGCTTCCACCACTAGGCCACGGAAGTAGTTATAAATTACCTAATCATAACATTCCTTGTATGTTTTGGGTCGTATAACTTGTATAAGGGCAATGAACATTTTTTCAAAATGTAATGGTGTTTTTTCCAAAACGATACGCTTTAAAGCGATTGATGTTGACTTTAATAAACAACAATAGGTGGTAGAGCATAATATCCTTCACAGCTTTTGCTGCTCTTTTACGGCCACGCTCGTCCGGGGAAGTGCCGCCGCTCTTTAGAAAGTCTGCATAAAATAAAGTATTCATGACTTTTGGGGATGCCCGATGGCCCTTCTCTACCCTTTTCTTTTCCCATTCCTATCCCCTCCAAATCCTTAATCCCGACCCATCCTATCCAATAAACCCATATACAATTTCCCAGGTTGACAACGCGATCTCAACTCTCCGGATGTTGTTGATGCCGTCTGCTTGTTTGTCTTCCTTTCCATAAAAAAAAAACTTAAAAAAATAGAGCTTATAACCAGTTAATAATGCCGAATTTTTATTGTTTTACTTCTATGATGAGATAATCTTAAATATTTTTATAACCTCGATTATTTCTTAAGTCTGAATCCGCTTTGAACAAAGAAACTTTATATTGCGTTATTAGAGTTTTTCATGATGTAAATACAAACTTGAGAATATAAAACACTAATTTTAATGAACAACAGCAACAC
Source organism: Graphium colonna (assembly GCA_025505425.1). Lineage (NCBI taxonomy): Eukaryota > Metazoa > Arthropoda > Insecta > Lepidoptera > Papilionidae > Graphium > Graphium colonna. The sequence goes on along the minus strand of JAOCPS010084800.1, from coordinate 411 downwards.
TACTCTCAATTGTGTTGACATCACTAGTCACAACATGACGGCCCAGTATATGAATGGATAAGACTTCGACTACCTCCCAACCGACGAAAATATTAAAAAAAAAATATGGGGATATAGTTCTCAGTTTACACATTTTTAAATTATAAATAAAAAAATATGCATACCTCTGTTTTTTCATATTTTTTTAAAGATTTAGGAAAGATTACTCTTTTGAAACATTAGAATTGAATAGAATAATATTTATTGTAAAACTGTGTACATAATGGTCTTAAAACCTAAAATGTTTCAACTGTCTTGTCCTTACGAACATACAATATTAAACGCTTATATACTAAAACAGGAATTATTTACTTAAAATAATATCAATTTAAAATACGCATATAAAATAAATTTATAAATTACAATAACGTG
>JAOCPS010084477.1:0-15919 GCA_025505425.1 Graphium colonna | reverse complement strand
TTACGGGTGCACAAATATTAACATATTGGCGACAAACTTTCTAAATAATCCCTCTGCAGTTTGATAACTGATACATGATATGATTATTATATACGTTCTAATAGTATTTTGGTATTAGGTACAATAAAAAATTACAACATATTAGAGAGTTTTAATTTACTCTGGTAATCTTTGAACAAAATACATTTTTAAATAATTTATTCATACAATGAATAAGTAATTCAAAATAAAAAAAATAGATTTAAAAACTTATTATATATGTCAAAGAATATACAAGAATTGTTCGACGATTTATGGACATTATATATATACAATATCGTAGTTATTCACACACTAAAATTTATTATGAGACTTACTTTATGCAAGCCGCGCATGTTTCATCTAGATCACATCGACATACTTGAAAGGGGAGGGTTCCATCGAAAGGTTTATTATAGTCCCATAAAACTGTAATACTGCCAGCTATAGAGGGTTGATCAGACTCATTCTTGAACTCAAACGACTCACACAAAACAGTGTCTACTAAAAGAGTAGCAATAACGATATGTTCTTGTCCATTAATATTAATTTTACATTTCCATGGCGTGAAGGCCATGTAGAGGTAAATTTGTGTAATCTTTACTGTTATTTTCTGTCTTTTACCGCTTTTCAAAACAAGTTTTTGCGTGTCAACTATTCTTGGACAAAAATCCGACCCTGACATCAGCGCGTTAACAGATTTCGGATAAATGACATTGTCATTGCCACAATTTTGCTTAGTACATCGGCTTTTAGTCACACACCACGTGCAAAATTTCTTAGTTATACACGAGCCACACGATGTTATTTCATTGCACTGGTTTACTTCATTTGCTGAAGCATGTGCCAAAAACATAGCACATATTAATAGAATACTGACCGTATCAATTGACTGCATGTTTTAAATGCTGAAATATAAACCATTTTTAATTTAAGCCATAAATATAAAAATAAATTTTCTAATATTTTGTCCTTACTTACTTCGATGTTCTTAACTAAGTGAAGCAGCAAAACCTTGTTTGACATTGGCGAATACATAATCACAACGTTGATTTATAAGTTCTTAATGATCATGTGTTAGATGCATTAAATTAATTTGATCTTTGTTGATTAAAAGGTCGTGATGTATAAATAACACATTGTAAATTATGGATGTCACATAGTTTATAATGCTATAATTTTCAGCCTTTATATTAGATTTGCGACACGTTTTTAGGATTTTTAAAGACCTTTTGTTGTCGAGTGATAGAATCTAGAGCAGATTTTTTCAAAGTATGCTAGTTTGTGCTACGAAGTGGGCTAGTGTTTTTAAATTAAATTAATGTTCACAATAGTACGCGGCTTGGCGACATAGATTATAGTTTTCTTTTTCTACTGCTTTTTATCGGCGTCTATATGATTAAGCTTTTTAAAGATTTTCGTATGAAATAATATATTACGGAAACAAAATATTAAGGAAAAGGGATCCTATGCCTTATCCGGGATTGATTACGTAAATTCACCCTTTAAAAGCAAATCTGTGTTAACACAATACAAGCTGCGGCTGAAGTTTACATTCCTATATGCGAGTAAAATTTTAATAGCCGAAAGTATTATACAGTGTCTGACGGCGCTATTTTTTACTTGATCTGATTAGTTGATGAAGTACCACTGCCCTTTATAAAGTCGGCATAAAATGGCCATGTCTACACTTCTTTTATCCCACTTCTTCCTCCAAATCCTTGATCCCGTCCTTTCCAATAAACCTATGCTATCCAATTTCCTAGGTTGACAATGCACACGTGACTCTTCGGATGTTATGTGTGTCTGTGGGCTACGGGATCGCTTATCATTCGGTCTACGGTCTGTTCATTTGTCTTCCTGTCTTCCAAAAAAACAAAAGGAGGCAGAGCACAATATCTTTTGTATAGATCTTGCTTCTCTTTAAAAAGGTCATCCGCTCTAAAACGTTCTGCACAAAATGTCAGATTATATGAACTAATCTAAAATCTCTTCGATCCTTCTCTTTCACGCTTCTTTTCGTTCTCAATGCTAAAATGTGTAAGATCTCATGTTCCCGATTCTAATAAGCTAATGTTTGTTTACAGAAAGTTATTCTCAAGTGAGAATGAAGAGATGAAAAAATTAATTTCGATTATTATATAATATCTTTGCAACGTAAAAATTGATGCTTACATTTAATTTATGTTACAAATATTTCATATCATTATATTCTTAACTACATTTAGTCTAATAAATGTATTAAATTGTATATACAATGATGCTTTTGACTCCGTGAATTTGTTTCACATTTATTGATATTATTAAAAATGATGATTATTGAAGATGATGAAAGATGAAAATTTGGGGTTAGTTATATTATAGATCTAGAATTTAACTTGTATGGCCTTGTCTTAGGGAAAACAAAGCAAATGTAATGAAAGTCTTTGATATAAGCTTGATACATGTTCAAATTGGCTTTTCGATTTTAACTTTTTTTGTTATCATCCTAGAAATTATTAATTTAACAAAAAACTAAACTGCATAACGAAAGCAAATTTGTAAATCTGATATACTCGTTATACTTATTTTTAACAAACGGCGTTTATATTGTCTCAATTTTTCATTATTTATCCGCATTCCAAGGACGGTATGGCATTCAACTGCCAATCGTCTAACCTACCGTCAAAACCAGTTTTTAATAAAGGAAATACTGATTATGAGTACGAGAAATAAGCCAAAAAAATATTCATGTTTTCATTGCTCCAATTAATTATATAGTTGTATAGAAATAGTAAGTAAACAGAATTCAACATATATATATATATGTGTGTGTGTGTGTGTGTGTGTGTGTGTGTGTGTGTGTGTGTGTGTGTAGATATATAGATCTATATAAAAAAAAAGATAAAGTCAAAAATATTGTTGATTCTGCACAAGGCATCGCAAAAAATGTACCACAATGTTATATGGTACAATTTTTGCGACACGTAAGGTAAAGATAGTTGTTAAGTAAATTATTAAAATAAAAACTAATTTAAATAAAATTTTATATTATAAGTATAAGATATTAAACACAAAAGAAGAAACAGCAGTGGAAGTCCAGCCCACAAAATGTCCTTCACGTAAATAATCCATCGCTTTCTTGTAACACGTTTTGTCTTTTTATAATAGTCAACAAAACAATAAAAAATCTATACTATCGCAAATAAAGTAGCAAATATTAAATTGGTATATTACAATTAAGAATCAATCTGATGAATCTAATGATTATATTCCTTATATATATGAAATTGGTGTCAAACCCAACTAGTCACTATGATCTTAAATAATCTGGCGTTTGATTAGGAATTCGAAATTCAAATGTATTTAAAGCTTAGGCTTTGGTTGGAGTTTCGTATTTAGTGATTCTAAAAATGGAAAAGTTCCAATATCGTATTATTTACGAAGATTTAAAAATTTTTCAACTGTGGGGCCAGTTTTACTGCAGCAACAGCTCGACGGATGATGTGTATGGAGAAATAACTGTAAAAAATGCATTCCAATGTTTTCGTTAGAGATTTTGACCTACAAAGAATCTGCGGATAACCTAAGACTTAAATTAATCGTAAACCGAATCAGAGTTGGTTAAATTTGAACTCATTTTAAACAAATTGGAAGTAAAAAGGTTAAGAAATAGGTACTACAACTGGGTGAAGTACAGCGACATATACGCCAGTGCCGCGTAACATAACTCATCCGTCACAATAACAATGGAATTTTCAATGGTATTATGTGTGTTACCTTTGATGAACAATGGATACTGAACGATAATCTTAAATATTCATAATAATGGTCGAATCCAGAAAAATCAGTGAAACCTTGTCCTTCTTGTAAGTCTTTGGTGGACCAGTGCTTGTATCATACACTACAGCTTCATCAACAATTGCAATGTTAATTGCTCTAGCTAACTGCTGTAATATGATAACGCTGGACTTCATGTTTCAAGACATACGGTCAGTTGCTAAATTAAAGGATTTGGAATTGGAATGTTTCCGACATCCATCATACTCTCCGAAATATGCTCTAATGGATTACTACTTTTTCCAAAGTCTGTACAATTTCTTGCAAGGAAAATAATAAATACCGATGAGGAAGTATAAACTCCTTCCAAATTCATTATTGATCCTTAAAATTTTTTCATAAATTTGGCATAGATAATAAAGATATATACTTTGATTTATTGTATGTATAATTTGACAAAAAATCGTTCGTTATTTTTTCCATGTAATATGATAATTTCAAATATAAAGCACATGACCATAGGAAATGGCTCTTCAAATTAACTTTAGATCAAATTCCTAAATCACTCTCTTTTAAGTTTATGTTGAAATAACGTGCACAATAACTTCTTTTAAGAAATAAATGAATGGAATTCAGTGGTTCTTATTTTTGAAACGACGAACTTTCACATGACGATCGTGCATTAGCTCGATTTTTTCAAAAATTATTTCTTAGTATGCACTTATAACATAAATGGCAATAACAAAGAGGCAAATTTAGTTTTGTTATTCTTTCTCATTATAACTATGATTTGTCATAATTGTTGACATATTTTATTGCATTTATTATTTTTTGGTTCAATTATGTCGAATAATCCTTGTGTTGTAATTTATTTAATATTATTTTTAATACGACGCCACAGGAAAACACAAATTCTAAAGTAGACTCCACATAATGTAATATTACGTTCCCTAATTCATGTTGAAATAAAAATCAAATTTACCTATGTACGCGAGTTGGTAGCTATTTCTCATCTCTACGTTCCATCTTTATATCTTTTTTTAAAAAACAACGTTACAGAAATAAAAGTCAGCTTCACTTTTCAATTTCGGTGGGCATGCAGGCGGCAGCTTGTGCTTTACTACACAATGAAACTGGAAGCTCTTTCACTCCTTTTTCCTTTTCTCGTTAATGATTCAGACGGTACTGCGTAAGATTGAAAAATAAACAATTCCAAAAGCTGTTTACTTGATTGCGACTTAGATATTTCATAAAGTTTAGTACCTTAAAAAATAAAAATATGTTTTTATTTTTTAAGGTACTAAACTAAAAATAATTTTTTGAAGCGTTTATTCGCAAGTGAATATGCCTGTGTAAAATAATACAATATTACATAAAAAATAAACGGTCTTACAAAAATATAAATATTGCGAAATGGGTTTGAAAATGTAATAATGAAAAGTTTATCGAAAGTATAACGAATTTTATGAAATTAAAAAAAAAACGTGTAAAGGTATTATTAAAAGAACCACAATCATTCTTAATTATCAAATAATTTACTTAAATCCATTAAGAAAGATTACTGTACACTAGGAATGTTTCTAAATGGATACTTCGATTTAAATGACACTTTGTATGTGCACTCGGTAGCTGGCGCTGTTAACGATTGCCGGCTTTCAGAAAAAAACCTCGTATGTAATGTACAAATTCGGTTTTTTACCTTACAAATAAATGTATGTAAACTGAAATATGTATGAAAATATGTACTGTGAATAAATGTATGTAACTGCAGTTAAATATAAAGAAAAAATATAGGAATATTATAAAAAAAACAATTTAACATGTGGTCTTTTAAAATATTTCAATAATTTTAGTATTTTCAATTGTTTTAACCATAATCATGAAAACACGAAGCCATTATTTTGAAAACTTGCATTTTCTACGCCAGGTTTTTAGGCTAATAAAAATAGGTTATTAAGTTATGTATCTGTTTAAATTTAAAATTGAGCACGCTCATGAATGTGCTCCATTTTATATCCTTCAAACTAAAAAGTTGCAAAAAACATAAAGAATATACATTTAAAATAGGTAAATAATATTTTAAGTTAGAGGAGTTATGACTTGAAGAAAATTCTTAAGAACTTGGCTTTTAGTTACGTAGATCTCATTTCGTTCGTTAGCGATTTCTTTATCCGACTACTTGGACTTATCTTGGACGCTTTGTAGCACAAAACCTACGTCAGTTTTCATTCACGTTTAGGTTCAGACATTGTTGTCTATGATTTATCTTTTATTTAAATATTATGTAATTAAGTATTAATTAAAAATCTCCATCGTAGTAAGTTTTTTATGCTTTAGCAAAATAGTGAACTATTAATTTTAGAAATTAAAAATTAGTGAATAAATGCAGTATATGTTACTCATTAGTAATTCTATTATAATGTAGGAATTACTTTCATAATCTTCGATCAACACTATTATTGATAACTGTGTAAAAGGTCGCGGCACGAAAACTTCTGTAAGGATTAAACCTCACTTTTAAGTCTGTTTTGCCAGCACCAACATGCAGACATGTCACGATACATAAATTTGCATTCAAATATTTAAAAAAAAAACTACTGTAATAGAAATGTGTAGTACAAAATCACATTATTGGTAAGTAAATATTGTTTTACAATAGATCAAGTTAAATATTAAAAAAAATTCAATTATTGTTTATGTTGTTGAGCATTTAAAATATTGCTAGAGAAAAATTTAAAATGATTTTAGCCTAACTTAATATCTCGTCACTTGCCTGTTTCATTTAGACGAATTTTATATATATCAACTTTTTATATCAAAGATAGTAATTTTACTTTGATTTTACGTCCCTTGAGTTTTAATATATCGCGATTGGGATTATCAATAAAATATTTCACAAATACATTGTGATTATTCAATTTAAAGCAATGAAAGAGAATTTTTCTTTCTTTACCTAAGCTGGTTTTGTCTTTATTTTTTTATTCAACTGTTTGCTTATATATATATGACACTGGAAGATATTTCCAAATAATATGTAATAATGTATGAAATTAACCTAGTTTTACAATATTATATTTGATGTATATTAACGTATTCTATAAAACATTACGTAAAATTACTAGTCAGTATACTAATTATTTTTATTCTAAATAAGTATAATAAGAAAATATTGAATGACTAGGAGTGAGAAAAAAATGTTGGAAACTAAAATACTATTTAGATATATTTTTTTCTATATTGATATCAGTTTTTCACCTTTTACTCTTATAAAAAATGTTTAAACAAATTGGAAAGCAGGTCTTATACCATCGTCCAGAACAATAATGTAACAAAAAAAATTATTGGATATGTTTGGGATACTTGTGGTATCGAGGCATAAAATTATCAACCACACTTATTTACAGAGAATCCGGAAAATCATACGTCAAGCAAAATCTGTTTATCAAAAAGATAATTAAAAGTTATACGAAAGACTGTCTTTCAAATAGCAACAAAAGTTTACCTATCAGCGTCTATATGTGTACGTGAATCACACAAAAACAACATAGGATTTTTTTACATTGAAACGTCCCTCAGCAACTATTTTCGATTAAAAAAAAATAAACGGTTAGTATACAAATATAATTTATATTTACAAATAATGTTTTAAAAATGGCATGGGACTATATCGAAAGTATATCCATATAAATAAAAAAATCATATAATACTATATACATATAATTGACGTAGAAATCAGTAAACATACATAAAAATAGACATATAGTGAAATATATAACCCCCACCGTTGTTGAAGACGGTGAAAACTCAGAATGCAATATTATTTAGTAATCTAATGCATCTTAATTCATAATTTTATTGTTATGTTATATTCTCGCTGTTCTCGCTTGCGTGATAAATGTCTTTCAAATATATAAAAAGTAATTTAAAGCTTCATGCAATATTTGGGTGAATTTAAATATCTCGTGTTTCCGCATTAATTAATCCAATATCTCTTTATAGAAATATGTTATTAAATACGAATAAAAAGATGTACAAAGTTGATTTCGTCATTTCATAATTTTTAGCGACGTAAAAACTGATGCTTCATTTTAATATAGGCATTGAGAAAAGATGCTATAAAAATGTTTAACTTACATAAAAATACGCGGCTTAAGTTTACAAGAACAATGGCAGAATTTCACCTGAATAAATTTTAAAGCGTCTACCAATGTGGCTTACATAAACATTATATTTTTTATGCTTTTTTATATTTTTTCTACTTTAAAGTCCTATTTTCCTAATGAGAGGAAGAGGGTGTCCACAGCGCACCGCCACCTCACTCTATCGTTGGATTTGTGTTCGGTGTTGAGCCATTACAACCGGATTGTCTTCATATAAGGCACTACTGAGCTCCACCAAGTTTGTATAAGATAGGCATCGTTCCTAGCGAGAGTTACTCCGTGGCCTCCCTAGTATAATATTGTTCTATTATTAGGAAACCGACGAAGCATGTGGCTAATGCATAACCACTTGCGACGTTTTATTTGCTGGCTAATTAGCTACTGTCCACAACATGCTATGAGTTCGTCATAGTGCTTCGTTTCTGGCCAGAAGATTCCTAAGAACCATCAGAAGCAACGATTGACGAAGACTTGGTATTTCCCGACATGCCCACTTCTAGCTTTTGTCGCTTTCTACATTTTGCATGCATTTATAAGTATGTATTTATCTTTGCAGCGGAATATTAAGGTCTTTATTTAGTGCGTAAGCTTCTTAGATTGCCATATAAGATACAGTAGTGCAAAGTCGGCTCTGGCTTTTGGTTATTCTAGAGCTGATCGTTGGTCCTTCCAGAGTTGGTACGTAAACATCGGAACTCGCTGAATGTTAAGGTCGCCTAATGACAATGGCAACGAGTTACAACGAGTACAGATGTTTTGAGTCTTTCGCGCATTTTTTTAGCCTACTCTAGCAGCCTCTTCAGTTCTCCGAGTCGGGACTAAATACTGGACCATTAGATGGTTTCGAAGACTTTTTTGAAATCAATAAACATAAGATGAATATCTACTTGCCATATAAACATTTCTTCGAGGATAATTCTTAAAGTAGCCACTTGGTCTGTGCAATCACGATCGCGGACGGAATCCTGCCTGATCGTAACGTAAAAGGTCTTCTAAAATTTCCCAATATTTCTTTGCAATGAACTTATGAAGGGATATGGAATAAACTTATATCTTTCCAATAGCCGCATTGGCTAAGGTCTTCTTTTTTGGAACTGAACTAATTCCAGTCCTCTAGTAGTATCTCAGAAGATCAATTTTTCTCCAAGAAATGCGTCATTATCTCTCTAGCTGTTGTAAAATTTGCTTAAAGTATTTATCTTATCACCAAGGAATACCAAGAAATACCATCGGATTGATCCTTCCACTATTTCCCTATCTTATTTACTCATTTTTAATTGGGAATCATACATTTTACAAATTTAATAATCTTATATAGTTACAAATTATTTATACCATTTTTGATAGAGTAATATTTACATCGTTATAGTTTAAAGCACGTTTTTAAATTTAATATCAAAGAGTTCATTTCAGCAAACTATTTTTTATGGTTATTATAAATATGCCATATTATATATGGCAAATATATAATAATCATAAAATAGTATCATTGCACGTTATATATGGCAGGTCATTTATGAGGAAGAGAAACGGATCGAAAATAGATCACTGCGTCAACCCCATATTTACCAAAGGTCTAGGAGATCCCTTACCATTTACATTAGCCCTCCGAATTTAATTGCTCAAATACGAAATCAGAAGTTTGAGTGCGGCATTTCGTACCCGATAGTGATGTTATTACTTTATGTGGGTTTTGTGGTGGACGCAACGAAATACTTTGGCTAGATCACTGAATATACCTAAAAATGCTGCGACTATTTTCAAGCTTCAAACATACTCTTAACAAGCTGAATTTCTGCAATATTTGTTGAACTATCCTTTGTAAACCAAGACGGGTTGTTACTGAAGACACCACGCGCGTTAAAATGTAATAAAATCTGATTTAAAATTAATTCTTCGAATACTTCGCTGAGAGTATGCAGTATATAATTCTGTTATTATTGGGATGTGGTGTGTGATTAAAATATTTTTATAAAGCTATTCCATGCATCTTCCTTTAAAACTGATGATTGTTAAAACTCCGTTCATGATTTAGCTCCATAGTGCAAAAATACTTAGCAGATATAAATAGCATAAACAATCAAAATTTGAGGTTTAGAGGCCTAGAAAATAAGGTTTTACTTTACTTGATAAGTTTTTTATGTCTAGAACAAAAGTATTAATCAAAATAGTCTTTTTTTATATCAAAGTTATTTACATAACACATTACGTTTTTTCTCATTCAATCTCCGTACATAACACAAAGTTATTTTTATAAAGCGACATCCAAAAAGGGAAATTTATAATTGATGTTATTGAGACTGAATTATTTTGAGACGGTTTTTTGTATATACAAACAAAAATCATTGACTTCAAAGGCCTATTAAAAAGTTATGAATTTAAAAGCAATTATATTTTAAGGGTACCTTATAGATATAAAATGTAAGGCCTTAACAAGAGTGCGTGAATGTTATCTAGGCTTTTAGTTAATGTACATATGGGCGCAAATCAATAATTGTATTGTTATAAAAAAATCAAAAATATTTATAATTCAATATGAAATGTCTTGTTCAATAATTCATATCGTAACACATATATTTAAAGTAAAATTAAATTCTTAATTGTAATAACTCTAAATTCATTATCTATATATAAATACGTGAAGCGAAAACTTTAGATCCCTTTGTAAGAAAATTGAGCGGATGGAGGAGTATGAAATTTTGCACACAGTTTATACAGAGAAGAAGTGACGAATGCTAATATTTTTTAAAAAAATTATGCATTAATACAGATATTTTTAATAAATAATACGTTACACACACTGCCATTCATTACCGTGCATTTAATACACAGATACATACATATATCAGTCTAATCGAGTCTGTTTTTGTTTTCGGTATTATTTGTCTATAGTATTACTGAATGTCAACTATAATTATAGAAAATAAATTAGTTTACGACAATTTGTAGATGTACATAATATATTAAAATAATAAACGTGAATATAAATAAATACACGAAATATTAATACGTGAAGAAAAAACTGTGCACCCCTTTTTTACGAAAGTTTATTGTTGAAATCTGTGGTCGAATCGAGAATATCTTATTATTTTTTTTAATCATTCTTAATGGATATGTATATAGATTTATTAACATTTTAATTAATTATTTTCACGAATAACTGTATTAAATTCGTTTAAAAAAGTATCCGTTTGTCTGTGGATTATTGTAAGCCACGTTTATTGTAATTTAATTGTAAACAATATTTGTTTTGCTTTGACTTATACAAAGTGTTAGCAGAAAAACAAGGATGTCATACAACCGTGTCAAGTTTACGACACTTTATTATTGTACTTTGATGTTAGTACTTATTCTTATCTATGATTTGAAGTGTGCAAAACAAAGATTATTATTTTATATATGAAAACTGAAATAACACGTCTGCAATGTGTCTCATGTTTCTACTATTGTGGTACTCAAAATTAATCTTTTCTTTTATATTTTAGCTATTTTATTTAAAATTTCACTATGCCTCGATATAGAGCATTAACGATTCTGAGTAAGTGATGAACAAAAAGGAATTCGCGGCCACATCGTAACATTGATGAAAATTCGAATAGTGTTAATAATACACAGAATTAAATAGTGAATTTGATAGATACATTTAAATGTGCACGAAATGTCGTTCCACAAGCTTTTTACAGTTATCATTGTGGATGAATGGATTTAGAAAGCAGGTTTTGCAATGCGAAACATTTTGAATAAGAAGTAAGTAGTAATCTAAAATTTTCGAGGCAGTTACAATTTTACCATCTTCATGCAATGCAACTTCATACAACTGAGAGAGAAAATATTGGCAGTATAAGCGAATTTCAATGTAAAAAAATGTATCGATAGAGAACCGTAATTCATAAGATCCCCCGTGTATAGCGAAATTTCTAAGCAACGCTTGGTTTACGAGAAAAATATAAAGTTTGTAATTTGTATGAAAAGCCATTTATGACACCCAATCGCGATGTTTGTAAATATTATATATAGGAAATATTTAATGAGAACAATATTATAATGAGAACAATGTTTTAAGTATTTTATGGAAATAAACCAATTGAATTTTGAATATGGGTTTTTATAACAATTATCAAATTATGCAAGTCAAAGTCAATAGACGTATTTTATTTTATGAAATAAATATTAAAGGTATATTTCATTTTAATAAATTTTTCGACATATTTAAGTTTCATATTACTTTTTTGTCATCTCATCTCAAATATGTAAACAACATACCTAAAGCATGATTGCATTTAAGTCCCGTGACATATAGCAGACATTTATGTAATTTGTTTGAAAAATAGACAAATTAAAATTAATCTTCATATTGAGGATTTAATTATAGTCTTTACTTAATTATTATTAAATTATAGAATTTCGACCTCTGGGCGACCACTAGTATTACATTATTAGTTCATTCACATCTTGAGTTAAAATCTTGTATCAATAATTAAGTTTAAAAAATAGAAACAACGTAAGAAAACTGTTTCCTGTAGTTATAAGTTTTCTTATTACCGTTAAAGATGAAGATAATTTGCATATCGTAGTCTTGGAATAAGCATTTATGCATAAAGATACGCTGCATCCAAGAAAAATATTATAATATTATTTATTAAAAAAAAACACGGTTTTTGTAATGTAAGTAATAGGCGTTAAATTAAATTCATTAATAAGAAAATTGATTTCATTGTAAGAAACCCTGGGGTGCTGTGTCGCACAAATGTTAACCCTAAAACTTAACCTTTTTAAGCGGTCATAATTTGAAATGAAAGAACTCGTTCCAAAAAAGGTTTGTAAATCTAAACGAGCTACATATTTCTGAAGATTGCGCACTCACCGCTAAACAGAAAAACTGCGTCTTGTCTCTTCACTTTGAAAATACTTCCTTAGCTACCACAGCGAAATCTCGGAATCGACATATGGAGCGATGTGCAGTTGTGCGGTCACTCGAAAGGAAAAGCAAACTTGGCTTCTAAAAACTTGGCGACCTAAGCAGATCCAGCTCTTTTCCATCGGATTAATTCTTTAGCTTTGTAAAGAGACATTGCGTCTCTGGGCATCCTTAATCACATTTACCACGAAAAACGAGAAAGTACTATCGATACCCCCTCAATGAGAAATGTTAATATAATAATATATTAAGCGCCTTCGTATTAATAGAAATATTTCACTTAATATGAAGAAACTTAATATTGGATAGCCTACGAAACCATAGAGGAGAACTGCAGAAGTTAATCGCAAAGTAGGTTGCCGTTAACCCCTCTTTAAGATGTAATAGCGCATGTATTGAGTTACGTTAAGGTTATTTCTCTAAGGAAGAATTACCATTTGATAGATTTTCTATGGATTCTAATTAAGAATGTTTATATAGTAATGAACAAAGAAAGTAATTTCATGTCAAATTGAGATAAATAGATTTATCGATAAAATTTTGAGAATTTGTTATATACGAATAAAAAATGCAAATAATTACATTTTTTTCGTATATGCCTTTAAATATTGACAATTGGTTCCGCAACTAATATTTTAATTATTTTGTATAATTTGTCACATCTCTTTTTTTATCTAATTAGAAATCTTACTAATATTAAAAAAAAACACGAAAATCGGTGTGAAAGGACTGACGTTTGTTGCTCTTTGCAAAAAGTACATAATAGATTTTAATGAAACATTTCAATTCTGTAGTTTAAATATTAATGTAGTTATAATAACATAAAGGCTGCAATTAATTAAAAAAAAATAAAGGTGATTTATCTCTACTTGTACTCTTTATCGAGACACCTTTCAAAGTACTGATTGACCGAAGCACATATTAATAAAGATAATCAATGAAGACAATGAATATAAACTATAGAACTATGAAAACTCATGAATTCATCATAAATTAAAAGCTAATAAAATCCAAGTAGATATAAATTTATAACTAAGACAATTTTTGACAAAGTGGCTTTGGCACAAAAAAATGCCATCAAAATTGGTTAACTCCATGAGTATCGATAAAGCCACACTCACTTTATACACAAGAGGCGTATTAAAACAAACTTATGTATCCTTACGTTTTCCTCTAGGTTAAAAAACAGGACATTGCCAATCATATTATTTAACAGGCAAATTTAAATATTCCAGACCGAGACACCTCAGAATTTTACGAAACTGTATTCGACTTCGAAAATTTACACTAGCAGACTCTCATCTCGATTTTTTCCTCAATTAGCGTGAGTAGCACGACTTTGTCTCTGGATTTACTTCGTACGAGTAATTTCACGGAAGGCGACAGTGCGACTGCATTCACATTTTATTCATATTTAAAGTGACTATCAACAACATCCTCTTAGAATTTTATATGAGCATGCATTGCAAGTGGTAGCACAGTGGAAATATCTACATAACCTTTCCCAGAAATTCGCGCAATGTCAGATGAATGTTGTGCAAAATTAGCAATTGAAGTCAATAAATTTTATTACTACAGTATCATATGCTTTAGTACTTTTTCCGAAATACTAAATAAGTAACAGAGACCGCTTTTATAGGCCAGTGGAATGGCCACTTGGTTCATAAATTGTAAGTAGTCGTTACGAATCCTGCGGGGAGACAACGACTTTGTGCTGTTGTTTGTAGGTTGGGTAAGAATATTTTGGGCTGATCACCTGATTGCTTAAATAGAAAGATGATCCATGCGTCGGATGGGCATGTGAAAAGTCGGTCTCAATTGTCTAGAATACTTTTGGCAGTCGTTAAGGAAAGACACTAACAACTTTGGCTTGCGGAGATCAGATGCCAGTCGCTCTGTGGAAAAATTAATATTCAGGTAAGATTTGGTTGGATTAAAAGCCAACCCCAAGCAATTTAGAAATAAGAATAGAAGGAAGAAGACTAAATTACTAATAGAAAATAATACGAGTAGTTAAATCTTTTATGATATTATTTTTATTACATTCATCACGCATTCCCTGAAACTATAGGTCTGATTGATTTGAATGTTGTATAATCCTACCTATAAGAATTTTAAGCGCGCCTCCAAAATCACATCGCTTAATTTAGTACCGAGTATATCTTCAACATTAGGATTAAATTAACCTAATTCTATCAATGTTGAATCGCGTAGCACTGAATGCCATTGTTCGTAGCCGCAGGTTGTAGGTAAAGGTATTTTGTTGAAGCTCAACTAGTTCTAGCGAATCCATTTAAATCGGATATTCACTCTTCAAGGGGCAAACGTACGTCAACCGTTACACGGAAGTCATTAAAGTTGAAGTTATGGCTCAATATCCTCCATTGTTACTAACTTCGTTGTGGGAAGTTATCATCTATGTTATCGAGACCTCTTTTTATCTTAAAATGCTATTGTTAGGTAAAAACATGAGTTCAACACAGAAAATATTAACTATAATTTTATTAGGAACATAATTATGGTGTCTTTATATTAATCAGTAATAAATTAACATAATCTATATTTGGTCATGACTATAATCGTCCCTTAATTTCGTTTAATGCAATGACTTTTTTCTTACATATTTTATTAATTAAAAATAAATCAACTTTTTTTTGCGTTTCAGTCTGATGTTAATTGTTACGAAATATATATGTAATTTTGATAATAACGAAGCAAAAAAAAAACGTTTTAGCGAGGATAACCTTCTTTAAAATTAATATTTTATTTATAAGATCTTCATGTGTATAGACTGGTTGCAATTTTACTCAAAATTTAGAGAGTTTTATTATGGTACAGTAAAAGGTTTTTTTAGCTCCTTAATAGTATCTAAATGTGTGTAATATGCATTAACTTTAAGCTGTAGTATTTGAGTGATTCTTGTGCTAACTATTTTTGTTCAAATGTATATCAGTGTGTGTTGTTTTATGTTATATACACAGACTGACATTTTTTTTTTTTTTATGGAAAGGAAGACAAACGAGCAGACGGCTCACCTGATGGTAAGTGATCCCGTCGCCCATGG
>JAOCPS010084370.1:0-15921 GCA_025505425.1 Graphium colonna | reverse complement strand
TGGGCGGTGAATTACTTTACATCAGGTGAGCTGCCTGCTCGTTCGCCTCCATCTTCATAAAAAAAAATATAAGTTATATATTCAAAAAGTACGATCAGAGTGCGACTGGAGACAAAAGGACCAATTTCTAAAGTTGATCGGGGTGTAAAACAAGGTGACTCCTTGTCGCCGAAATTACTAATTACGGTCTTAGAATCCATCTTCAAAAAACTCGATTGGAAAGGTGTGGGTATAACTATAAATGGCTCTTACTTCTCGAATCTAAGATTTGCAGAAGATATCGTTCTTTTGCCAGAAAGCAAAAAAAGAAAGTTGTTTTAACTGGAACACATGCTGAAATCTCTCAGTCATCACAGTGAAAATGTAGGGTAAGACTGGTTCGTCTCATCAGTGACCACCATATTACATGAGCTTCTGAATGTAAAAAAAGAAAAAAATATAATAAAAATAATATATAGATAAACAAAGTTCTATGGAATGAAAAAAAAACTTGTAGAAATTTTTAGAAATTCTATTGGAAAAAAGTTATTAAGTGAACAAAGTTTAAATAATGTTTTTAAATTGGTTTTTCCTTGTTATATTTTTCAAAAAGCTGTAAGGAACTTTGTTAATAACAACTGATGTAATCCATCATCTTACATATTACTCATATTATGAAGCTAATAACCTTAAATCTTTCTTGGTTTATTCTACTGAGCCTCATACTATTTGTTACGATTTATTTTAAATATATATTATATTTATGTTATTTCAGGTACAATATTTGTTGAAATGGAAAGGTTACAAAGAAGAGGAAAGTACATGGGAGCCTGTAGAAAATCTTGATTGTGAGCAGCTAATTAAAACATTTGAAGAGACTAGAAAAGAGAAGGAGGTAAATTTTTGATATTTTAAATTATAGAAAAATATTAAAATTTAAAGAAGTTATATGAATTTATTATGATTGGTATACAAACTATGTTCGATAATTTTTTCCTTCTGAGACACTTCCTATTTTGGTATGCTAATATTTTTTAATTGTTAGAGAATATTAATTCATTAGACCCGTGTATAGCGAAATTTTTCGGCAATGCTTGGTTTTTGAGAAAAAAAAATTAAAGTTTGTAATTTGTATGTAACACCCAATAGTGACATATGTAAATATTATATATAGTAAATATTTTAAATTAGTTGAAATTTGTTATCGATTTCACGCATATACAGATTTATAAAATACACTATTTTTGTAGTGTATAAAGTTTAGTTTTTTGAAGTCACTTCAAAATGAGTCAATAAAATGAAGCAAATATGTTGTATATGGCTAAGCACTACATATTAATCAAACCCTCTTCTTGTTCTTGTATCGGTTGTAGCCCTTATACAAGGCCTCTATTTATTTTATACATTCCCATAACCAAAACAAGAGAACACAAAAATGATTGTCCCCAGCGAGATTTGAACCAATGATATCCAGTTCGTAATGCAAAAGCTCACACCAAGGGCCCATGATGGTGGTTCTTTTATTTTGTTGCTTATATGGCCTTAATAAATCCTCCCAGTTCCATTAACTATCACATATAATGTTTATCTGTAAAATACCATAGTATTTATAGTAAACACTACGGTTATAGAAGTCAAGGAAGTCTGAAGATCGCGGAAAGAAGAGAGTACGTGAATCCAGTGAAGACACGAGCGTAACAGGCCGTAAGGGACGCGGTACTAGTGTCTCCTCTATGGAGGAGCCGAAAGAAACCAAGAAGGAGAAGAAGGAGGAAAAAGAAAAGGAGAAGGAGAAATCAAAATCCGGCTTTGATAAAGGATTAAAAGCCGAGAAAATCATTGGTAAGAGAGCTTGTTATTGTTTTACCTGAAATCATTTATTGACTAGCATGTGTATTTTTATATATTTATGATAGGAAAAATCAATCATAAAAAGTATAAGTAAATTTAAGGAAAAATTTGGTGGAACTGAATAACAAGTCTAACTAATATAAATTTACTGATTTTTGATAGTAATTTTAGGTTAAAAGTATTCTTAATAAAATGAATAGTAGATAATAATGACCTTTTAACCTTAATACTATCAATTATTATCCAGTAAATGTGTTTATAAACCAAAGGATTCAGCATAGAATTCATTTATCAGTGTCATTATTCAACATCTCATTTAGATGTATAATGAGAGGAGGTAAGAATGACTTTTTAGAGGTTCATAAAGGTGACTTATATTATAAAGCTAAAAAGTTTATTTGTATGGTAGAACATGCTAATCTTAGGAACTACTTATCGAAATTGACAAATTCTTTTGGTGTTAGATAATACATTTATCGAAAAAGGCTTTCAGCGATATAACAAGATGCAATGACCCCTAGAAGCGGAGCATCAATAAAGCATGTTGCAAAGACAGGTAAAATGTATGAGGGTGAAGTCGCAAAGAGCACAGCTAGTTTAATTTAATAAAAATAATAATTTGCAGTTTATTGTATAATATACAGAAGTGATGCCATATGGTTTTTTTTTAAGGATATTTTTATTTAACTTTTTGCAGTATACAAAATATGTAAACATGTTTAGGTTATCCAGTATATTGCATTATACAGGAAGCATCACAGACTGACTGACATTTAAAAATCCTTTTTTTTTGTATATAATATACACGGTGACTGGTGAGTCGCTATCAATATCAAAGAAGAGCACATAGTACTCGATTATCAACATAATTATGTAATTAAATTAGGGGCATAGTTTTCGATCAAATTTTGTAATAAATAAATGAAGTGTTGATAGTGGCGGCTGATGGTGACGCGCCCAGCATAGGTCGTCGACTGTCCGAGCACTCTTAAAGGCTCGAGCCTTGAAGGCTCAAAAGTCTTAAATAAAGGATTCGAGTCAAAGCTCGAGCTTTATTTATATACCTGATAACATTAAAATGAAATATTTTTATTTAATTGTGGCAAGTATGTATAAAATGAATAAAAACATAGAAAATAAGAAAATTTTATTATATAACGAATGATTATTCAATTTTAACCATGACAATAAGCACATTGATGTGTGAATATTTTTATTGCTCTGCCTGGTTTTTTTTTGTTATTAAATTACCTGACTTCGAAAAAACTTGTTCACTAGGAACACTTGTCGCTGGTATAGACAAAACTTCAAATGCTATTTGAGCCAAGGTTGACATAGACAATTCTTTTTGTTTTTTCCACTTTCTACTAAGTAGGCATATTTATGTATCTATTCACTTCATTGGCAATATTTATATTCTCTGGTTGCTTGTACATGTACACGGATGCAAATAAACTTTTTTAACTGAGTTAATTACAGCTACTGTGTTCATAGTTACCTGTGAACAAATTGTCACTTCTCAATTCTTGTATATTTTGATCTTTGAGCTTGCCATAAAGGGTTTGTAAGTAGAGTAATGGTTGGGTGTTGTTCTTTGCTATGAAATAATTTTTATTTAGTCGCCGGTGTAATAGAACGGCAAGTTGTGCCAAATCATTGTCTAAAAACTCGGACTACTCATTTAACTTTTAGATCATGGCCGATGCACAATTTTTTATTGGTCCATCTTGTCTATTAAGAAGATGCTCTGTTAAAACCTCAAATATAGGCACCACGTAACAGAAACTTGGATTGTTATGGTTTGAAAGCATAACAGTGGCTTCATAAAATGGTTGAAGAAAATCTACCAATGCTTCTACCTTCCCCCAACTTTCAATAGTGTATGGAGAAAACTCTGTATGATCCAAACACATACATTTAAGCACTCTCATTTTCAAAGCTCTTTCCAACATCATATAAATAGAATACCACCTGATAGGCATATCTTTTAACAGGTTCAGATGAGAAATGTTTAAAGATGTACAACATTCTTCATATAGTTGATTTATTTTTAGGAGAAAAAGTCATAAATTTTACTAATTTTTGGACCGGTACGATAATTTCTTTGGCTTCTTCCACTCCTTTCTTTACTATCAGATTTAAAACATGAGCCATACATCTTAAATGGACAATATCCTTAAATTCTTCATGAAACAAAGTTAGCAGTTGAAGCGTTTTAATATTTGTTGCATTATCTATTGCAATGGAAATGAATTTACCTTGCAAGCCAAATTCCTGAACCATGTTTTTTACTTCCAAAACAATATATTTCAAATTATAAACTTTCTTCAAAACATTCATTTATGTCCAATTGTTGATTTTTTCGTTTTAATAAGGACCCAGATGACGCCTTTTCGTTTTGTTCACTCTGTATAAAATCAACATCAACATGACGTGATTGATGCCTTTTCGAAATGGAGTGAGATGTTTTAATAGAAAATGTATGACGGCACACCTTACACAACAATTTCTTGGTTTTTTTTTAAAATGACAACATTTCCAACTAATACGCGGCTTTTTCGACACCATAGAAGATGTTGAAGCATCATTTTCTGTAAGCGAAGTATCAGTAGTATCAAACTCGATGTCTTCTGATGTTACATTATGTTCCTCAATCATTTTGTAAATCTAACAAACTTTCACCATTAAAAACTAGGATAAAAACGTATTTTTA
This sequence comes from Graphium colonna, assembly GCA_025505425.1. Taxonomy (NCBI): domain Eukaryota; kingdom Metazoa; phylum Arthropoda; class Insecta; order Lepidoptera; family Papilionidae; genus Graphium; species Graphium colonna. The sequence goes on along the minus strand of JAOCPS010084370.1, from coordinate 11,378 downwards.
TTTAAACCAGGCAAACTGCACTGATTTTGACACGAATGGAGTATACAAGTAATTATTACAATAATACTAATGGTAATGTGGGTAGTTCCAATAACTAGCGATAACACTGGGTCGGCGCGTTTAGTTTCCTCTATAGGACGAGCTACAAAATTGTAATAAAAATATGTTATTAAGCAGTGACGTTAATACCTAAAAATACATTATTTTAATAACATATTTATTAGATTAATTTTGGAGCACAATGTGGTGTAAGTGAGCCTTTAAAATTGACCTCGAGTCGCGACTCGAGTCTCGGAATTAGGGCTCGAGCCTTCGCGATATGACTCGAGGCTGAAGCTCGAGCCTTCATAGGAGACTCGAGCCATTTAACAACCGAAGTTCGAGCGCCCCCTACCTTCAGCCTAACCCCGCCTGAGCCGTGTACGCTAGGATGATCTTACCGACGTCATTATATGGAAATATACACATGGAAATTTCTTAGATTTCTTGGTGTAGAAAAGTCTAAGACTCTGGACCTGGGTTCTTCTATATCTTTGGAAAATATTAATTTTGCCTCTACTTCTAGAATGGACCCCTCAGTCAGGGCTTAAACCATTTATATAGAATCAAAGCCTAAAATCCTCGATTTAACTTTATCCCAGTGCAGATGGATGCGATTAAAAGGACTGCACTGGCAATCAAATAAACGGCTGTTGGTTATGATGAAGTGAGCAGATTAATTATTATCATAATTTTTGACCATCTTCCACCAGCCATTTCACATATTAATTTTTCCCTTAACTCAGGACAATATATATATCTCTCTGTGTGTGTGCGTGCGTGCGTGCGTGTGTGTGTAATAAAAGTGTATATTGTATTTATATTCATTACAATATTCTTATATTTAGTCATATTTAGATATTGTTTGCACCTGAGTCAAATTAACTTTACTTCAAGGGTTGATGCTTAAAAGCCTTATTCCACCAGTCACCCTGTACATATGACAAGTAATTTTAAGCTGTCAAATTTATATTACATAAGAATATTTACTTGCAGGAGCATCTGATGCAACCGGAGAGCTGATGTTCCTAATAAAATGGGCTGATTCAGATGAGGCGGAACTAGTTCCAGCAAAGATGGCTAATGTTAAGTGTCCTCAACAGGTGAGTAAATTGTTCTGTCATTCACAGTATAAAATATGTACAAATATTTTATCATGTGAGCACACTTATTTTTATTTATTTTATGATAGTTTTTTGTCTTATCATAAGCTTATTCCATAAAGAAAATCTGAATTAAATGAAAATGAATTGGATTAAATGATCCTGAGGAATGTTAAGTTTCTTATTAGGAATGTGTAAATTATTATTTTATTTTGATTCTAAGTTTCTTTAATTCAATTTAATAGATACATTTAGAAGCATCAGAATTTTAGTATTTATATATATTTAGTATATATAAATATATATATTACTACATAATGTGTCTGATAGAGTTTTGCAGATTATAGCAGTTTTTTTACTTGAATAACTGTTGCAATGCAAGTAACTTATAAATGTTTAACTTGCATTGAACCTTTTTAAAGGATTTTCTCAATAATTCTTGGGCATAAGAAGTCTATGGGAGGAGTAATGAAATGGGCCATTTTGGTGGTGGTCGACAGCTGTACGGTCGGAATATTCATACATATTTTTTGCTCGCGCTGTATCCGCTAATTTCGTTACATATTTAACGTTAATTCTTTGTGTCCTTACATTTGCTTGCGAATACAGGCTGCAATATTGTGTGAGACGGATACAGATGGGAGAGCAGCCTATTACAAGCCCTCTTTAAAAACCGAGTTATACAATACTATAGCTGCTGTATATGTTCCAATGGACAAAACATGGGATAATGCAAACCATAATTCTGTTGAAGCTGCCAAGATATGCTTAGTGAGGGATACATAGTCCATAAATGTTTCAATAATTATTATTACAAACTGTTGAAACTTGCTCGCGGAATCACCCGCGTAAAAATTGTTGCGTTTTAAGATGGCATATGTAACATCCTATTTTTAAATTATCCCACCACTGAGGTGAGGCTTCCTCTAGAAGAATGATGTAAGATTTCAGAAATATTTTTTCATAGATATGCAGCTTTTCTTACGATACTATTCTTCACCGCAAATCATCACTTCAAATTGCAACTAGAAAATTAACAATTTTAATGATGCTGGCATGGGGGTGTAAACTGTGGTTTGACTTGAGTAAACAAATTTAAAGGCAAGCGTCCGGACACAGCTCCACGGCTCTCTATAAGTATATAGATAATAAACTACCATATAATATCGTAAAAACTAATTATAAATTAATGTTTGCAGGTGATTGCATTCTACGAAGAGCGGCTCATTTGGCACACTCCGACAGAATCGGAATGATACAAATAAATTTTGTGGATTCCTCGTATTCGCGCAGACTGGTTTACAGTGGTAAATGTGAAGTTATATCAAAGTGTGTTAGTTATTATAACTGTATGTAATGTGCATTCCGAAAGTGGAAATAATTATGGTCATGAGTTTTATAATTGACAACAAGCAACCACTGTTTAGTATTAAATAAAGTAAATTGGTTACAATTATGTATGTCTCATTTCTTCTTTCAAGATGATATTTTCGAAATTTGAAAATTTATGCTAAGTATATTCATTATTAATAGACATCTATACTAATAAAAAATTAATATGCCACTCTAAAGGGAGAAATGATCTCTTTTAATGAACTATTTGTAAAAAAAATTATTTGGATGTGTAAACTTTTTGACAGTGTGTAGTGTAAGTTTATTAATAACTACAAGCTACTATTCTGTAATAAATAAAGTATATTGATAATATTTTTTGTATTTCTCATTTCTTCTTAAAAACATCTGTGAAGTTTGAAAACTTACCTAAGTACCCTGTTAATGAAAGGAATAAAACCCATATTCCAGTTAAGAGGGGAGACCGCTTCGAAGAGAGATATAAGTAATGTTTAGGGCGGTAAAGTTGCCCCCCTCCTCCATATTAGCACCAAAACTGAAAATGTCACCGATCATTCCAATACCCATTGTTAGTTATCTTTTGGTTGAGGAGTTATACTAAAAATACTGTGTGGGAGGAGGAACCATCGGTTTCAAATATTTTTGTAGTTAGTGACTCATTGGCTAGCAACTTCATGGAGCTTCATTGTTATTGCTGTACACCGGTTGTCAAAAAACCGGGTAATTATCGGTTAGGGCAAGTACCGGTGCCTAATCAGTATTTCCCGTAACTAAACATAAAGTCCTCCTGACCAAATTACGGCCACGGTAGTCAATCTGCTCCGAGATTAGCCAACTGCGCAGGAGATATTAAAGTGCACAAATTTACGCACAAACACAGGTGCACTCCCTATTCCTTTACTCTCATAGCTCGATGGGACGGATATCCGATACGACCGGAGAAAGAACAGGCGCAGGACCGACTTTTTACATGCCCATCCGACACATGGATCATCTTTCTTATTCAGGCAATCGGGTGATCAGCCCGCATTGCCCTAAATAAACCAAGAAACAACAACACAAAGTCAATGTTTCTCCGCGGGATTCGAACCCACGATCTCCGTTTTACAAAGCAAGGGCCCATACCACTAGGCTACGGAGGCGGTTTCCCGTAACTACCGGTTATTTGATTGGTAAACATTACTGAACGAATTTTACAGTCCCACTTCTCATCTCACTTAAAGGTACTATAAATGCAAGTTCGTTTCTGGAAAAAGAAATGCACTTGTTCTAGGTGGATAAAGATATTGCTCCCCGGCGCACAATTTCCCGTCACTAAATCCATATGGACGTCTCGTCACTGATCATCATAATAAATACCGCCATGTAGCCGGACGGTTTAGTTCCGATAGAAGCGTTGCTGGAATTTTTTCTCCCAGCGATAACGCATCCAGAAGCGGTAGCAATGTTAGTTGAAGCCTTCCCTTTAATTCGATAATAGCAACCAACCGAGCCGTGGTTCGGCCCTCGGACACCCTTGAGTGGGAATGCTAAACGCGCAAAGAGTGACAGTCCAAGCCGAGGTCCCCAATCGGGGGCCCTTGAGTCTGAGCACTCCATGGAGCGTCCGCCGAAGCAGCCCAAGAGCTCAGCGGCCTCCCAATCCGGTAACACGAGTAGAGTGGCGGACCGAGCCGAGGCTCCCCGGGAGCCCTCGAGCTTAGCTACTCATAACCGAGGTTTAGGCCCGGCGCCCAGAGCGCCACCGGCCACCTCAAGTCCGTTGGAACTGCAAAGGCCCCTCTGGCCAGCATTGATAAAACCCGCGACAAAAAAAAAACGGTTTAGCAGTCGACAAACGAAACTAGCCTAAACTAATAAAGCCTGGAGCGGTTGGTGTTTTGTTTTTTAAACAGATATAGAACATTACTTGAATAATATTAAAAAAAATATATTGACATTGTTATGTTAAGGTAAAAAATAATTAGTATACGTCAATTATAGCAGAATTGAATTAATTTATTGGTAATTGAAGTGGGTAAATGAAAAAAAGTATGATTAGGGTTCTAACTTCTATGTTTATGTTTAACTAATGTTAATTGATTTTATTTTAATTATATTGTTTGTTACCTAATCGGCTAGGTATTTTCGGAATGCGGAATATTTTTTTTATTAAAGATCATTATATTTCATAAAGTGAACCACATAACCTCCGGTACACACCTCTATTCATTCTTGTGTATGTGATACACAAAAAAGTAATTTAAATGTTTGAATAAACGTGTAATGTTTATAAATGCAGCAGTGTAGTCAGATCGACGTTTTGTTGGTAGTGGTTGCCCTGCAATGATCTGGTATTGAATAATCACTGGTTTAAAGCAGCATATTAATATCACAGGATTGATGAATGAATAGTTTAACCAGATCGGAGTAATGTATGTTATAATCGTCCTTCAAAAGGGAAAATTAAAACAAAATTGGCAAAGCCAAATGCAAATCATATTCAAATGAAAGACTTTATAGAAAGAAATGTTTAATAGTATACTTATACATAGGAATGAGTAAAATACTTCAAAAGGCTAACATAAGTGTCGTGATAACTACATTTTTATAAAATCAAGGTGTAGATAAATTATACAATATAATGGCCATAGATCCTAAAGATCGATTTAAAAAGAGAACTTTAAATTACGAGGTTACAGAGTATCAAATACTTGTTTTAAATTTATTTTAATAAACAATTCCGTAAAAATAATAAATATAGCACATACAAAGGACATACCCATGGTTATATGGCATACCAGGTTGCATCATCATCGTTAATTTTATTTGCATACTAGACTTATTACATTAGCACCTGCAGAAGTTTTTATCGCTAACAAAATCCGGGTTTCGGAGATGTTTGAGTAAATAGAAATTTGTTTTCTAAATCAAAAAATTACATTCTACATCTCTATGACCGTAAACGTCATGTAGACAAAGCAATATTCACACTTATAACTTCATACTAAATTCTCTGTTCAAAAACCAAATCCATGAAGGTCAATGTCGTTAATAATTACTATATAATTTAGATCTTGATGCATGAGATTTTTGTACGCATTTGGGTGATGTCCTTTCTTTGACAATTAATAATTGATTATATATTAGACAATTAAGAATTGGAATTTAAAGTCGTACACCTAATTAAAAGGTAATGTGGGTCTAATTCATTACAGATTTCGAATTTCTAACTGCATCCATATTATCATGCATATATGTACTCCTCCCCACTTATTTTCTTGTGAATATACAAAACTATCTTTTATCAATCCAAAAGTCATTCGAATTTCTCATCACATTATGTATATCAATTACGTAGACAGTCTTCTTGGAGTTTTTTTAAAATTTAAGTGCGTTATTTTTGTGCTTATGTTAGAAGTGCGCGTTACTGTTAGTAATAAAGCTTTACGTAATAATAATGCTTGACTGAAAAGGTACATAATAAATGTTTAATTATGAAAGTCGACATTTTAAGTAAAGTATAAGCATTTAAAAACACTACACATACTTTTTATAATGTTATATGATTCGAAATTTTACATTTCGAAATTATTACTTAACAAGAAAAAAGTTAAAAAGAGTAATTTGTCATCAATATATTGTGATAACTGTAAACACTTGTCGTGTTTGGTATATACAAGAAAACAAAAACTAAGTGCTAGTGTTCTTACATCAAAAGTTAAATTTCTCTCTGAAAACATCTAAACTAAGCTTCATTTATCGATAAATATGAATAACATTTCAAATATATTAATGCATACAGCAAAGTATCTTCCTACACATATCTTTTCGTCTGAATGGATTTTAGACACGAACAAGTGGTTGTTCATGTTCACTCTGTTATGAATAGAAAAACTTTTTTCATTTGATTATTTAACAATAGCAGTCTTATACAAAAATTGCAATATATTACTGAAATTTTTGTGTTAGCTAGTGTAAGTTTAATATTTATAGTAGGAAGAGATCATATTAAATTTTTTAAATAATTATTTCTGCCAAAATTATTGTTTCCAGAAGTCATAACATATTTGTTGCTTAAGAATATACTATAAATTATATATATTGCGAATACAATAAACAGGTAAACCTGATTGAGTTTGACGTAATATATGTGCCTTAGTTTTCCAACAAATGAAAAAGGCACTATGTGTTGTTTTTCTGAGCTGTATGTTTCGTCAATATTTTTGGCCGCTCTTTCGCTTAGAAACGTTTCGACGAGCTGAACGAATTATTCCGGGATATGAAGTAGCTGCTGTTTTATCTGATTTTCTATTTTTAAAAACGCAAAAACATAATCTACGGTGCTAGTTTATATAAAGTAATACCATAGAGTGTGAATATATGTATCGTTGGCTTTGTCTCTTATTCTCTGACGCGCAACACAAAAAGTTTCACTTTGAAAAATGTTATTTTTGACGCTCCCCTGTCATCTGTATGTATAGGAATATTATTATTAATTTAAGAAACCTAATTTTGAAATTAATAATAATATTCCCATAAATATTATGTTTCTTCATCAACCTAGCCTAACATCGTATTTCAGTAGTGATTACTCTTAAAGACATAAGATTTTAATTGTTTAAGAAGTTTTACATCTGTCAGGTGTTTTACTCTGTACAGACATTCTTTTTTGTCGTGAATATATTATTATTTCCGTGTACTTTTCTTAGTCTACAAACATTTGGCAATGGCGTTTCTACAATGTGCCAGAGGTCGTTAGATTACCCCCGAATCCACGAAGACAGTTGAAGGTGCCACTATATTGTTTGGAAATCAAAACGAAAGGACAATGCCCATTTTATATGGCATACCGTACTAATTTGCTTCCAGACAAAAAAATTCAGACTAGACTTATAATATCAACTCCTACAGAAGTTGTTTTCGTATAGGAAACTCGGGTGTCGGAGATGTTTGGTAAAATCCAAAAATCGATTTACAAATATAGTTTCTAATGTATTGTAAATCCATACTTTTATACTTTAAATTAAATTCCCTGTTCATAAAATTAAATCCATGAAGCATAATGTAAAAAAAAAACTATGGAAATAATTATTACATAATTTTCATCTTGGTGCATGAGACTTTTTGGTATCGCTCTTGGGCATTGTCCTCTATTTCGGGTCTACTCATTCTTGCATACTTAGCGAGCATAGGCGAACGAGCTTTAGCGAACGCCTATTTTTCAAGAGCTTTTTTTGCAAGATAGGTATACATATTTCCGAAATCCTAATTACAATACGTGTTTAAAAAAGGACTTTTCGAAATGATTGAGACTGGATTTGCTTTTGGGTCATGGTATCAGGAGGAGCACGATGAAAGTGTCCACTGACGATTCCTGTAGATAGTCCGGTAGGCAACTCAGCTTCGAGTAGAGGTCAGAGGGTAACTTTTAAATTGGTGTCATTATTTTATGCTTGATATTTGTAATCATGTTTGCCGAGTCCATTGCTGCAAAAGAATAGAAAATTATTTAATAATAAAATTCTTAAACAAACTTTTCGATATTTTTTAATAAACTAAACAAGTACTAGGATCATATCCAAAAGAAAAAATCATGGGGGTAAAACCACACGGAACAGCTAGTTTTTTTAACATTCTAGAACGATTTCTTTTGAGGCAAAGAAAAATTGCAATATGTTCTAATGGCGCAGATGCCAAACCGTAGGACTATAACGTCACGAGTCGTGGATTTGATTTCTGGATATTCCTACTTATTTTAAATCTGGGTGTTTGTGTGTGGTATTAATAAGCCTGTAAATAAAACTTAACACATTGACGGACCCTCTACGTCTACAGCCGTCAAAGTGAAGTTCACTATGTGGCATGACGGCAATAACCGTCCAAAACGAAACGGTTGTTTTTGGATAGTACGGCTATAGTGGGACAAATGTGCATTTACCGGCATAAAAGTAGAAGCCTAGTGACATGTTTTCACCAATCAAAATTAATTTTAGTTAAGCGAAATAGTGTGAATTTTTGAATTTCACTCGTTCCCACTGTCCATCAATGTATTAATATATACATTGGCAGCGTTTTTGTAAAACAAAAAAACTACTCAGTTCTTCACTGTAGCACATTCAATAACGCCATCTATTGGCAAGTAGCGGTAATGACAGTTAAACAAGTTGTTTTCTTGTGGTCGCATGTATGTTACTTATGTAAAAATGAGATAAAAAAGATCGGTACTCGATGGTCATAATACTTATGTATTAAAATATGAGCATATCAGGCCAGATCAGCCGTGCGCACTGCAGGTTGTCAACCGCCCGAGCGCCCCCCCACCCGGCCTCGCCGTGTCCGCTAGGATAAACTTGCGTTGCCTCATTTGTTATTTTTCTTTCGATTATGTTTACTCAGTGGTAAATTAACATTTAACTTTAATAATATTTTTATTCTTCTCGTATGTTACATTTCTAACGAGTATTCGAAAGCGTGAGTGTGTGCTTGCGTGTTTGTATATGTATCTATAAATTAGTACATATTTGTGTATGCTAATGTATATATATTTGTATTTAAATGTTTATATATTTAGTTATAATATTAGTTAAAAATATATTTTGAATTTAGTACATAGTTATCTTAGCTTATTGCACCCATAACAATCTCTCATCACGCCCCGGGTTGACTGGGAGAGAATGCCTTATGGCATTAGGTCCGCCCTTTGTAATTCCTTTTATTTAAGGTATTGCAAAAAGCATAAATAAATAAATAAATTATCTTCCAGATCGAAGTATCGTTAGAGACTAGATTACGAGATGTTTTATAACTGCAATGACAATGCCACCGCCATCTCTCTTGGACGTAAATTTGAGGTTTCTGACCCACCAAAAGATTGAATATCGATTGTCAATTATATCTGAATCAAATTTTCCATTATTCAACCACGTTTCTATTAATACTATTACATCGTATAGCTATGTTATTTCTAAGATCATACCAAGATAACTTAGCACGCGACCCACCACAGTTCTAGTAGTAAATGTTTATTTCACAATCTTTTTCAAGTTAAAAAGTAAATTAATTTTATACGGATATTTTTTAGAATATTTGGAAAGATATTAGAGATACGGTATAAATGATTCCCTGTGTGGCTTGATAGTTTACAAAAAACGTGATGAAGGCATAATCTAATCGATAAAATAAACATAATATCTGTTACCACAATACAAACATAAATATTAATAAAATCATCAAAACTATCCCTTAAAACTGAATACATCAAAAGAAAAATAAAACAAAATAATTATAAAGCTACATCAACATAAAATAAATATAAATAACTAGCTGAACGTCGTTACGTATGTTCTTATTTATATTAACGGAATAAAGAGCTAGGTCATTTGATTCTATTAATATCCTCTGCACACCGAATAGTCCTTACGCGCGTTGAATCGCTTTTACGTACTAAAATAACTTCTTTTTTTATCCATACATAGTTGTATTTTTGTTCTCGTTTACGCGTAACTGCATATAATATTTTGTTTTTCAAAGTGAGATATTCGTTTACAAAAATGCGTAATGCAGCATCCTTTTGATTCGTACTTGAACCCGTTAGTTGAGATGCTGTGATACCATGGCGAACACGACATGTCACATAGGCTTTTAATAGAGAGCTGGACAACGATATTTTTAGGTTAACTGTTGGTTTGCTTATGGGCTACCCTATGCACATCGGCTATGTTTAAGGCCTCTGACTAATGACCCTAACACTTCTACAAGGTTGATAAGATTTTCAATGTGCTTTTTCGGAACGTTCTGAATTTCCAAGTAACGGGACCTGGATCGTTGTTCTAATTCATTTACAGAGTTACGCAGCGATTTATTTTTTGTACGTAAATGTTCGTTTTTATTCCTAAGTTCATTGGTCAGTCAGGGTACTTATTCAACAACATTTCTTGTGTTTTGTTTTGCAGAGATGTTTCTAGGCCCTTTATCAGCGACTTTTTTTCATCAAATAGATTTGCTGATAATTTGTTGCAAGTCACGGTCAATAGTTAAGGAGCTGTTTTTATCCGAGATAAAAGAGACTGGTGGACTAGGCTGATTTCTTTTCGGTTTACAAGGATTACACTTCAACTTTATTTTGTTCTTAGGTATAACTTTATTAAAATCTTGCCCGCTATATTCCGCACAATAATAATGTAGCTGCTTGAGGCATGCGGCACATTTAAATGCTTTCTCATTTTTTGTTGGTAAATGACGCGCACAATTCATATTGCACAGTGATTGAAATCCAATAATCCTTTTAAATATTTTATTATGTTTTATATTATCACAACTTTTGTGTTCGACTAAATAAAGTGTAGGACAATGAAAAAATTTAAATACAAAAGTATCCAAACAATAAGTAAAAAAATGTCTTTTTCTTGTATTTACTTTAGATTTGTAACAGATTTTATTTAAACTAAATTAAACCTACATAAACTAAAGGTAACAAGCTTGCTTTCTCTTCGGGACTCAAACTCAGGTCGAACCGCGCACATTTCGTTTATATGAAAACCGTACTCGTGCCACTGAGCTGTTGAGTCTTGTTGACAGAGCGTTGAAATTGTAAAAAACTTCTTAGTTGCTCGCCATATAGACCGTTAATGACCTTTTAAATAGACGTTATATAGAATTTAACAGGGCATCGATTGCATATTGCACTGTACCTTGTTTGTTTATTTATTCGTTCTTGTTCATTAATTGTATTTCAATTAATTATGCGCAACGATGTTAATTAATAGAATCAGGCGTTACTTTGCGGAAGTCCATTGTATACAATTCTATAAGACAGCAGTGTGGAAAGAGAGGGAGGTGCCTAACGCATGCTTATGCGTGCGCTCACATATTTGCTTGCAGGTTGTTAGGGGATTTTTTCGC